>JAJPUD010005322.1:109713-152000 GCA_023553655.1 Myrmecobius fasciatus
TCTTAATTGAACACCAGATAGATAATTTTGATTATATTAAGTTACAAAGTTTCTGTACAAACAAAACTAATGCAGACAAGATTAGGAGGGAAGCATCAAATCGGGAAATCATCTTTACATTTAAGGGTTCTGATAAAGGTCTCATCTCTAAGATATATAGAGAATTGTCTCATATTTATAAGAATTCAAGCCATTCTCCAATTGATAAATGGTCAAAGGATATGAACAGACAATTTTCAGATGATGAAATTAAAACTATTTATAATCATATGAAAAGGTGCTCCAAATCACTATTGATCAGAGAAATTCAAATTAAGAGAACTGTGAGGTACCACTACACACCTGTCAGATTGGCTAAAATGACAGGAAAAGATAAAGATGAATGTTGGAGGGGATGTGGGAAGACTGGTACACTGATACATTGTTGGTGGACCTGTGAACGGGTCTAACCATTCTGGAGAGGAATTTGGAGCTATGCTCAAAAAGTTATCAAACTATGCATACCCTTTGACCCAGCAATGTTTCTATTGGGCTTATATCCCAAAGAAATCATAAAAGAAGGAAAGGACCCCACATGTGCAAGAATGTTTGTGGCAGCTATTTTTGTAGTGGCTAGAAACTGGAAAGTGAATGGATGCCCATCAATTGGAGAGTGACTGAATAAATTATAGTACATGAATGTTATGGAATATTATTGTTCTGTAAGAAATGACCAGCAGGACGATTTCAGAGAGCCCTGGAAAGACTTGCATGAACTGATGCTCAGTGAGGGGAGCAGAACCAGGAGATCATTGTTCACGGCAACAACAATACTATATGAGGATCAGTTCTAATGGACATGACTCTCTTCAACAATGAAATGCTTCAAACCAGTTCTAATTGTTCGGTGAAGAGAGCCATATACACCCAGAGAGAGGGATGTGAAATGTGGACCACAAGATAACATTTTCATGTTCTCTATTGAGGTTTGCTTGCATTGTATTTCTTTTATCGGATTATTCTTTCTTGTAGATACGATTTCTCCTGCACAAAAAATGATGCAATAACTATACATATATTCGATTTCTTAAGTGTTCTAACATAATTATCATGTAGTGGATATCCTGCCATCTAGGGAAGGGGTGGGGAGTGGGGGGGGGGAATTTGTAACAGAAAGCTTTGTAAGGGTTAATGTTTAAGAATTACCCCTACATATGTTTTGCAAATAAAAAGTATTAATAAAAAAAAAAAAGAAATGGGATGTCCAGGCTCTTTTTTTGGTTAATGTATTTATGCAGACTAATGCTTTTAAAAGTTTTTCTCCTTGATCTATTTTCCAGGTCATGTTGTTTTCCTTTATGAGATAGTTTATTTTTTCTTCCATTTTTTCAGACTTTGGGTTTTGTTTTAATTATTTCTTCTTGCTTTGTGAAATTATTGGTTTGTATTTGGCATGATAAAATTTTCAGGGTTTTTAATTACTTATGCAAGGTTTTGTACCACTTGTACCAAACTCTTAATTCCCTTCCTGATTCTTTCTTCCATAGTTCTCATTTCTACTTTTTCCCCTCAAGCACTCTAATTGAATTTATAAAAACTTTTTTTACATTTTTGTTTCATCTCTGCTGGGATTCCTAGAGTTTGTGCCCTAGCTGTATTTTATTCTGAGCTATTGCTTGCAAATATTTTGGAGACATTCTCTTTGCCTTAATTTGCATTTTTAGCATCCTTGCCACCATAACAGTTCACTGTTGTATGATTCTTTTTCTGCTTGAGAATTATTACAACCTACTTCCTGACTTTGCATTTGATGTTAGGAATACATTCTGTCAAACTTCTGAAGGAAAGGTCTGGGGGATCATTGTATCCTTGTAGTCTATTTTTCCTGTGTTGGGACAAGATAAATCTTTATCCAATGACTCACGAGTGCCTAATTTTGTTGCAATATTTAAACTGAATAAAGAGCATGTTGGGGATTAGAGTTGTTCCTATAAGTAGCAACAAAGCATCTACTCCACTAATTTTAGGGATATTGTGCTCCACAAATATACATAGAATTAGTGGGAAAAAAAACAAATATATTCAACACTTACAGATTAGACATACACATGGGGGGGCACATGTAATCAAAGCATAGACATAAGGGGTCAAAAATACTTCCAATATTATAGTCACTGATATATTCTACTTCAATGTTGTCATTATAGTGCTCTCATTGACATATGCTGAATGGGCCTCATCCATGCAGTTTTATAATCTCCAGTCATCACTGATTTACATTGATCTCTGTCAGGGGCTACTTTAATATAGTCACCATCACTTCTAACTTCTGGCTAAGGTAAAATCCTCTAATATTTCTTCCTCAAGAAAGAACAAGCACTGCTGTGCTTTCTTGCCTTAAAGCCTAAGCACACATTTTTTTTCCATTTTTTTTAGGAAAAGGTTGGGGAGAAGGGAGAAAAACACTTGCCCTAGGATTAACAGAAAGTTTTTTTTTTTTCCATATTTTCCCTATAGTCTTGGCTACTATTGAGGTTTATTATCTTCCTCCAGGAAAAGTCACTCCTTCCTATTAATCTCCATAGAACAAAGAACATAGAGGGTTGTTTTTAGCTCTCTAAAAGAATTTTAACATATTTCTTTTGGATCTCTTCTCCTCACAAGGGGAATAGAACTTATCTTAAAGTTTGTGTTGACTATTTCATATACTTCTCATTTTTATCTATGAATTTCAGGCTATAAAATTGATCACATTATTTACTAAATAAGAATCAAACAACACTGACATTAAGCATCTTAATTCTCTCCTTTCTCTTATCAAACAAGGTGGCAAGGATTCTGCTGCCATATCTGTTACCATTTTTAATCTACCATATATATGTGTATATACATATATATGGTAGATTAAATATATATATATATATTTAGCCATTCAAAGTCTGAAGAGACTTTGCCTCATAAACTTACATCTTAGTAATTAAATGAATTATTTTATAATTACATCACTCTACTGCTACAGGACATGTTCATCAAGAAAAATACCTAGGAATTTTCTGAATTTTAAATAGTGAAATGATTTGTCCAACTCTAAAGCCAGACACCGTTTGATCTCATGTAGCAGCCACTGTTGAGCTGTGAGTTTGTAAAGGTTTTTGGAAATTATCAGAGTAAAATAAAATAAATTACAAGTGTCAATCAGATTCACCAAGAGGAGAACACTAATACAAACAGTTCCATTTGGTCTGTAAGTGAGATTTGCAAGAGGCAGAGTGCCAAGTTCTCTTTCCTCTACACTCTGTCTCTATAATCAGATACTTATCTGTGTGTTTGAATAGGACATTGGCCATTGACAAGCTGTCCGTGGGAGCCTGCCAGGAAAGATGTTTTGATTAATGAATTACCAGGGACAGTCTACTCAATGATCAGAACTGAGTATGAAACATTCTCTTGGGCTACTTTTTCAGAGTAGTGTAGGCACCACTAACAGGTACCTCCTCATAGTGTGGGTTCTTTCATTTGTTTTATCATCAATTATCTAATTTTTTAATGCTGCAGATTAGCTTCATTTGTACACTGAGACAAATGATGGACATTATAAATCACTGAACCACATGTGAGCAAGGCTAAGGCATGCTGGAATTTCAATCATTTATACAGTGGTATGGAAGGAAAATCATTATCAGAATATGAATACTATGTATGTCTTTTATCCTTTTTATGCTAAAATTGCTCATTTTTTTCTAATGAATCTTGTTTGACTGATTCTTGAAGTCTTATTGAGTCATTCATTTCTATTTGTTCAATTTTAATTTTTAAGGTATTATTTCCTTCAGTTATCTTTTTTAGCTCCTTTTGTAACTGGCCAATTGAATTTTTTGGTTCATTACATTCTTTTTCCATTTTGCCAATTTTATTTTTCAGGGAATTGTTGTCTTTTTCCAATTCACTAATTTTGTTTTTCAGTGAATTGCTGTCTTTTTCCAATTCACTATTTTTATTTTCCAGTGAGTTGGCGACTTTTTCCAATTCACCAGACTTATTTTCCAGTTTTTCACATCTCTGTTGCAGGGCGATGTTTCCTTCTTGCACTGCTCTCAGTTTATTTCCCCAATCTTCTTCTAGCTCTCTTTTGAGATTCTTTATGCAATCTTCCAGGTAAGCCTTCTGAAAGGCAGACCAGCTTAAGTCCACCTTTGTGGCTTTATCTGGGATTATTTTCAGAATCTCAGGATCTGGGGACTTCTCTAGTTTCTCTCTGTAAAAGCTGTCTAAGGTGAGAGCTCTCTTTTTCTTGTTCATGATTTTCAGCAGAGGTATCAGTCACCAGCAGGGAATTCTGCAGCAGCAGCAGCAGCAGCAGCAGCAGCAGCAGCAGCAGCAGCAAGGATTTCAATTTGCCCTGGGGCAATTTGCCAAGTTGACTTCTGGTCTGGGGCTTATCTGGCTAGATCCGCACTAGGACCACACTTTTAGCTGCTCTCAATCCACCCTTTATCAAAGGTAGACCTGCCAAAGCACCTGCCCGCAAGCAGAGCAAAGTGGCCCAAGTGTCTCCCAGGGACTTCCTGGCAGCCTAAAATCTTCTGGTCAGTCCCAGCCCCGGATTTGCACCCCGGCTGTGCACTGGCGTCTGAGCACTGGGAGCTGCTTGATCCCCCGCCCGTCTAAAACTGACCTTCTCTGGAGTTCTTTCAAAGTAGATTGTTGATAGAAGTGTGTTGTACTCCAAGTGTTTGGTGGAGCCCTCACTGCAGAACCAGTTGGGAGGCTCAATTTGTCTGGGTCTGAGGGAAGGTCTCAGGAGCTCACAGAGAATGCTGTCTGCAGTTTGCCTTCTTTTTTTTTCTAATGAATTTTTCAGTCCCTAATATGTTTGTTTTATTCTGTTTTATGCAATTGAGTCTGGAGCAGGTGTGATTAACAGTGACAATATGGTGCAATGGAAATAGAATGAGATCAGAGGTTAGGGAAACTAAGTTTTAATTTTACTCATGTCCATAATAGTTTTAGTTTCACTCTGTCCATAGTAGTGATTAATCCTCCAAGTCACTTAACATTGTGGCCCTTAGTTTTCAATGATATATAATATGTGAATCTTGGTTTTCATAAGGTCTATAGTTCTGCCTCTGTAATAATATAGCTATTTTTTTCTCTGAAACTTCTGTTTTTTGTGTGAAAAGATAATGCACTAAATTTAAGCTAACTATAATAGAGAAACCTAAAATTTAAATTTCCTTTTTTTTTTTGGTAAGGAAATTAGGGTTAAATGACTTGCCCTGGTCACATAGTTAGTAATTGTTGTGTCAGAGATCATTTTTGAACTCAGGTCCTTTTGATTTCAGGTTCAGTATTTTATCTACTTTCCCATCTCGCTGCCCCCAAATTAAATATCTTCAACTAATTCTCCTCCTCAATTTAACTCAATTCAGCACTCAAGAAATTAAAAATCTAATAATGGGTTATTGATAAATATTGTTTTGATACTCTTTCTCTTTTCAGAGGTAATGCTGAAGATGTAGAGCTGAAGTTTGGAAGATATAATGGATAAAGCAGAAAACCTGATATCAAAAAAAAACACATAGATTTGATATATTACTGACAAAGTCCATCAGCAAGTGATAGAAAGAGAAATTCCATTTAAAATTACTGTAGACAAAATAAAACACTTAGGTGACCATTTGCAAAGACAAACCCATGAACTATATGAACACAATTACAAAATACTTTTCACAGATATAAAGTCAGATCTAAAAAAATTGGAAAAATATCAACTGTTCATAGATAGATTGAGCTAATATTATAAAAGGAACAATTAGCCTAAATTGGTCTGCTTTTTCAGTGCCATATTGACCAAACTGCTGAAACATTATTTTATAGAACTAGAAAAAATTAAAAAAAAGAAAATTCATCCAGAAGAACAAAAAAGGTCAAGAATATAAAGAAAATTATTGAAAAACAATTCAAAGGATTGTGACTTAGCAGTACCAAACCTAAAACTATATTATAAAGCAGCAGTCATCAAAATCATTTGGTACTAGCTAAGAAATAAAATGTTAGCTAGAATACATTAGATACACATGACATAAAAAGCAAGGTCTATAGCAATCTAGTATTTGATAAGCCCCCAAACTCCAGCTTCTTGAATAAGAGCTCAATATTTGACAAGCATAACAAGCAAAACTAGAAAATAATGTCAGAAACTTAGCATAGACCTACATCTCACAACCCTGTCCTAAAATAAGGTCAAAATGGATACTTGATTTGGACATAAAGGAGGATACCATAAACAAATTAGGAGAACAAGGGATAATTTATCTTTCAGATCTCTGAAGAAGGGAGGAATTTATGACCAAAGAGAACATTATGAAAGGCAAAATGGACAACTTAAATTAAAAATGTTTTGCATATATAAAACCAACAGAAACAAGATTAAAAGGGAAATACAAAGGTAAGGGGAAAAATCTTTACAAAAATATTTCTGATAAAGGTCTCATTTCTAAAATATATAAAGAATTCTGTCAAATTTATTTCATTCCCCAATTGATAAATGGTCAAAGGATACGAACAATTTTCAGATGATGAAATTAAAGCCATTTATAATTATATGAAAAAATCTCTAAATCACTATTAATTAGAAAAATGCAAAACAAAAAGCCTCCTACCTCTCATAAAGGCTAAGATGACAGGAAAAGATAATGATAAATGTTGGAGGGGATGTGGGAAAACTGTAAAGCAATATGGAACTTCGCCCAAACTCTGCATATCCTTTGACCCAACAATGTCACTACTGGGTCTATAACCCAAGAAAATCATAAAGGAGGGGAAATGATCCACATGTGCAAAAATATTTGTAGCAGCTCTTTTTGTGGTTGCAAAAAATTGGAAAAGGAGTGGATGCTCAACAATTGGGGAAGGATTGAACAAGTTGTGTTACATGAAGGTAATGGAATATTATTGTTCTAGAAAAAAGATGAACAAACTAATTACAGAAAGGTTTGGAAAGATTTGCATAAACTGATGTTGAGTGAAACAAGCAAAACCAGGAATACATTGCACACAATAACAGCAAGAATGTGCGATGATCAACTATGAAAAGCTTAATTCTTCTCAGTAGTTCAGAGATCCAAAGAAGCAATCCCAATAGACTTTGGACAGAAAATGTCATTTGCATCTAGAAAAAAAAATAGGAAGATTGAATATAAATCAAAACATGTTTTGTTCACTTCTTGTTTCTGTTTTTTTTTATCTCTTCCATTTTTTCCCTTTTGCTTTTATTTTTTTCTCCTAACGATTCTTAAAGCAATGTATATTAAAAATAAATTACTATAATAAGAAAGATAGTTTTAAATATTGCATCTTCTCTTTATTTGACATTGTAGTTAAAGATAGTGTGCTTTTCAGATACATTTATTTCAGCTATATCTATGTCTATATATGTATGTATATATACACACACATGCATATAAAATTTTATTCAGTAATATCTCTTAGCTGCAGCATAAACTTGGATAATTCATACATACTATTTTTAGTCTTTTTCTTACCTGCTTTTTAACTTTGTTAAATTTAACCACTATGTGTCTAGGGCTTTAAAATACAAGTTTTTTTTGTCTTCTGGAGGTCAATCTTTTAATTGATTCCCTTGTATTTAGATGTTCTGGACAGTTTTCTTGAATTATTTTCTACATTATACTATTAAGGCTTTTTAATTTATTATGGCCTTCTGAAAGACTTATTATCGTTGTCATGTCTACCCAGTAGGTAGAACTTCGATAAAATTCCAAGCCTGAAGTTAGGAGGACTTCTCTTTCTAAGTTCAAATCTGGTCTCAGACACTTACTAGCTGTGTGACTATGGGCAACTCACTTCCTCTGTTTGTTTGGTTTATCTATAAAATAAACTGGAGAAGGAAATGGCAAACCACTTCAGTATCTTTCCCAAGAGAACAACAAATGGGATTATGCAGATTTGGACATGACTAAAATGACTAAAGTTTTATTTATTTTTATACTAATTCATTCTTTTGTGCATCTAAATTTCCTTTTGAACCACTTCATAATTTCTTATTTTATAGCTTTCTTGGAAATCCATTATATTTTACACTTCAGCATGTATTATTTTTCCTTTATTTTAAACTGTTTATTTTCAAAACATATGCACAGATGATTTTCAATGTTCACCCTTGCAAAACCTTTCCCCCATTCTCCTTCCCTAGATGGCAAGTAATTGAATGTATCTTAAACATGTGCAATTCTTCTATACATATTTCCACAATTAACATCCTGCACAAGAAAAATCAGATCAAAAAAGAAAGAAAACAAGAACAAAAACCAAAAGCAAGCTAAAAACAACAAAAAAGTGATCCACGCTCATTCCCCACAATCCTGCCTTTGGGTGCAGATGGCTTTCTCCAGCATAAGATTATTGTAACTGGCCTGAATCACCTTGCTGTTGAAAAGAGTCATATCCATCAGAATTGATCATCCTATAATCTTGTTGTTGCTGTGCCCAATATTCCCTTGCTCTACTCACTTCACTTATTATCAGTTCATTTAAGTCTCTCCAGACCTTTCTGAAATCCTCAGTTTATTGTGTCTCATAGAACAATAATATTTCATAACATGCATGTGTTATAATTTCTTCAGCCTGATGGGCATCCATCCACTCAGTTTCCAGTTCCTTGCCACTACAAAAAGTTTTTTTTTAATTTTCAATTTATTTAAAGCTCTATATTCTCTTTGAGATTTTATGATTCTTCCCTTCTAGTTTTAGAATTCTCTGTTGATTTATTTGGTTCTGTTCTGAGCTTTTATAATGATTTTTGTCTTAAATTGTTTTTTCGGCTTTTTGTTGTTGTTCCATCATTCCCCAATTTTTGGATTATTCTTCCCTTTTGCTGGTAGGTGTATTTCTTGAAGCTATATGCAAGATGGTTTCAGTCTTTTTTTTTCCCTTGGAAGGAATAGTATTTAATATCTTGGTTTTCTTCCTCAAGAACCCTTTTGGTAAACATTTCATACCCCAATTATGTTTATGTTTCCTTTTTTTAAAGCCATGCATAGTCATATGAGTAGCCATCCTTTTATTCTTCTGTCTACTATTGTATCTGAGTTGAATAAATTTCTCTCATTTTTTAAGGGGGAAAGAAAAAATGAAAGTTTTTTCTACTTAAGGGTTTTTTTTTATTTTATTTTTGTGGGTCCAATTTAGCATAGATTCAAAATTGAATTAGAAGTCAGAAACTTACCAGTCATTCTCCATTCCTCTCCATGTGACTGGGAAGAAAAGGTGGAAAAGGAAAGAGAAAGATTCTGGCAATAGGAGATGGGAGTGGATGCCAAGTGGATGCCAAAACTGTGTGTTTGCTTGTATAATTGATTCAGTTTATGGAGCCTAGAAAAGGAAGGGCAATGAGTGAGCATTTTGCATATAAAATTTCTTGTGTTGAATTTTACTTTTTCAGGCTTATGCCTTTTTTTGTCCTGTAGGTTTAGCTGTAATTATTCTTTATCCAGTTCATAATTTATCTAGGAGAGCTGGACAGTTAAAAGTGCTGAGAGAAAGTAACAAATTAGTTATCTTGCTGTTCATAGTGAACCCTGGCATTTAATATGTATGACTTTAGACAACACATTTATCCTTAATCTTTTTGGGACTTCCATTTTCTCATCTGTAATATGAAGGAGTTTGTAAGATGTTCTCTAAGGAACTTTTTAACACTAGCCTTTTTTAAGACAAGATGATTCATTAAGTTTCAAATAATCTTTAAATTGCAATAGGTTTGAAAATCAGTTAACATGCTATGTGGAAAGATGTAGGATTAAAATTAGCTGAGGTTCTGAAAATCATTTCATTTGACTTCAATAATATAACCTTTGGGATGGTAAATTTTGACTTTCCTAAGATTTTTAGTAAGTACCTAATAGTAGACCTGGAGACCAAAATCTAAATGTTGTAATTTCTTTTTAAAAGATAATATTGATCAAGATGTCAGAGTGAGAGGACTGAAGGGAGATAAGTTTTTCACTTAATTCATATAATAAAACATAGAGGTAAAAAAAGAAGGAAGGGAGGAAGGAAAGAAGGAATGGACAGAGAGAAGAAAGAGAGAGGAAGGAATAAACAGAATCATCAAACAGAACAGAAGTAATTTAAAACATGCACAGATATATCCCATTCACAAAGATGAAAGTCTCTCAATCTTTCCCCTCCACCCTAAAATGCAAATAGAGATGTAATTAATAACATATAACAATTGAAGTAGTTCAAATAACAGAGATGAAAAAAAAGAAACCAAACAATATATCATGAAGAGGGCTTTTTGGTGAATACGTGACATATTTAAAATTATTAAGCAAGAATTGGTTGTACTATTAAAACCACAGGACCATATAATAGAGGAATATAAAGAAAATATTAAAAGAGGAAACAGCATTTTTTAAATGGAAAATAGAAGTCATCAGAAATTAGGAAAGGAAACTATCATGTACATTACAATGAAAAAACTTTAAATATTCCATAGAAACAATAAAGAATAAACTTCAAATAGTGCATAGTATAATTATATACAATTATCAGGAATTAATAGTACAATTCTATTTAAAAAGTTGGCATCATTTGGTTTTTTGAAATGAATGTTTACTTTAAAGATATAGGAATAACAAAAGTGCAAGCATGTCTGCTAAGCACCTCAGTGACATACTCTTCCCTATCCCATCCCCTTCTGGGGAAAGAAGTTTCACTTTTGGAAAAGTAACTACATAGCATTAGTCCCATAAAGTTCATGTGCAGATGTTCTTTGATTACTGGATGAATCATTGCTCCAAAGTATACTCATGTGTTTACCCATAGCTGTTCAAATATTTGTCAATTTCTTCTTTGTCACATTGCTAATCTGATGGGTATGGAGTAAAAGCTTAAAATTGCTTTAAATTACTTTTCTCTAATTGTTATTTGTATAGAACATGTTTATGTTTTTGATGGCTTTTTTCCTTTAAAAATACTTAGTGATATATTTTGGTCATTCATCTATTGAGAAATGCTGTGAATTTTTAAAATATTTATTATTTATGTATTTTAGATTTTAGATAAGAGACCTTTATCAAACTTACTACAAATAATTAGTAGTACCCTACTTTGTCTTTGAAAACATTATTTTTTTTGGTTTTGTTTTATTTTTTTTATTTGCATAACATATGTATGGGTAGTTCCTAAGCACTGATCTTTACAAAGCTTTCCATTACAAATTTTACCCCCAGTCCCCACCCCTCCCCTAGATGGCAGGAAGTCCACTACATGTTAATTATGTTAAAATACTTGACAATTCAAATATATGTATACATATTTCCACACTTATCATTGTTATGCAAGAAAAATCGTGTCTAGAAGAAAGAAAAATCAGATAAAGGAAACACAATGCAAGCAAACATCAATCGAGAGCATGAAAATGTTATGTTGTGGTCCACATTTCACATCCCTCTCTCTGGGTGTATATGGCTTTCTTCAGTGAACAATTAGAAGTTCATTTGTTGAAACATTTCATTGTTGAAGAGAGCCATGTCCATCAGAATTAATCGTCATATAGTATTGTTGTTGCCATGTATATTGATCTCCTGGTTCTTCTCATTTCACTCAGCATCAGTTCATGCAAGTCTCTCCAGGCCTCTCTGAAATTGTCCTGCTGGTCGTTTCTTACAGAAAAAATAATATTCCATAACATTCATATACCATGATTTGTTCAGCCATTCTCCAATTGATGGGCATCCATTCAGTTTCCAGTTTCTAGCCACTACAAAAAGGGCTGCCACAAACATTCTTGCACATGTGGGGCCCTTTCCTTCCTTTATGATTTCTTTGGGATATGAGCCCAGTAGAAATACTGCTGGGTCAAAGGGTATGCACAGTTTGATAACTTTTTGAGAATAGCTCCAAATTGCTCTCCAGAATGGCTGGATCCATTCACAGCTCCACCAACAATGCATCAGTGTCCCGGCCTTCCCACATCCCCTCCAGCATTCATCATTATATTTTCCTGTCATTTTAGCCAATCTGACAGGTGTGTAGTGGTACCTCAGGGTTGTCTTAATTTGCATTTCTCTGATCAATAGTGATTTGGAGCACCTTTTCATATGACTACAAATAGTTTTAATTTCATCCTCTGAAAAGTGTCTGTTCATATCCTTTGACCATTTATCAATTGGAGAATGGCTTGAATTCTTATAAATATGAGACAATTCTCTATATATTTTAGAGATGAGACCTTTATCAGAACCCTTAAATGTAAAGATGATTTCCCAATTTATTGCTTCCCTCCTAAGGTTGATTGCATTGGTTTTGTTGAGAACATTATTTTTGACAAACCATTTATATTTTATACAAATTGTTGATTTTATATTGTGTGGTTTTCTATGTATTTTTGCATTAATTCTTGTCCCATCCATCATTTAAAAGGCAGTTTATTGTATCTCTAATGTCCTTATGATATGAGCTTAAAAGATAGATCAATTTTCCATTTGGAGCTTACCTTGTCATATGATATATAATGTTAATCTAAACCTAATTTATTCCAGATTTCTATCTAGTTTTCCTAGCAATTTTTGTCAAATAAAGAATTATTCTCCTAGAAACTAAAGTCTTTGAATTTAGGAAACACTAGGTTATTCTATTTGCTTCTTTAGATATTTGTGTGTGTGTGTGTGCGTGTGTGTGTGTTTGAGTGAGCAAGTGGTTTAAAACTACATTTCCCTATCTTCCTCAGATTCAAAATGCAAGGCATAATCATAGTTCTGATCTTACTACTGAGCACCAGAGGAGTTTGAGCTGTCCTAATTTTGTCAGTTTGCCCCATCTTGCATAACACGATAACTTCTCACCCCTAAAAACATTGTAAGAACAAACAGATATCAAGCAGATATCCAATAAGCACAATCCATTATAACTAAGAATTTCTGAGCTCAAGAGATGCTTCAGTTTCCTGGATGACTGGAATTAGAGACAAGTGCCATCTTTCTGGCTTCACTGATCAACTTATTGTTTTAATGGTGTTGCTTTGTAATGTATTTTGCAAGTAATTGATAGGCCTCAGACTTGTTGTTGAATTGGGAGAGGTCTATCCCAAGCATATGAGGACAGCCTAATGGACAAACTCTATCCACTATACTGGCTGGTTTTCTGTCTTGCATGTATTAATTATTTAATAAATGTTTATTGAATGAATTCAGTCACATAATACTGTGTGACTACCTCAACCAACATAGTATTGGATCACTGCCTGTTTTAGGCATAGAATAATAGAAAATATACCTGATTCAAGAGGAGGAGACTTCGTTTCTATTCTTAAGTCTCTCATTTTCTCCCATGTAACCTTAAATGATCTCCTTCATCTCTGTAACTTTCAGTTTCTCTTTTGTAGAGCAAAACATAATTACACTAATTGATATCCATGGTTCTAAAATTTATGAATGAAATATCAGTTTAATTAGTTAGTTTTCCTGTATTATTTTACTTCTAAATTGTAGAAGAAATATTCTGCAGTTCTTGTCATGTAATGGTGCTTTTGAATCAGAAAAATTATATTTCTATTTGACTTTGCTGTACTTTCATAGATGCAGATTTTGTTTAATTGTTTGAATATAGTTTCTATTTGTTTGGTTTTTAGCATCCTAGTCTTTAAATGAAATATCACTGACTTATAGCTTAAAAGATATCTCTCTGTCTTACCTTCGTTCTATTTTGGCACATTAATTCCCTCCGAGTCTTCCCAAATTTCTCCATAAAATCAGCACTGTTTTATTAATTAGTTTAATAGTTTCCTTAATTTTAATTTAGTTAATCTCTGAGTTTCAGAATTTCTAATTTGATATTTAATTGGGAGGTTAATTTGTGCTTTTTTAGTTGAATGCTCAATTTGTTGATCTCCTCTTTCTCTAGTTTATTCATGTAACTCTTTAGAAATAAGAAATTTTCCCTAAGAATTGTTTTGACTACATCACATAAATTTTTATATGTTGCCTCATTATTGTCATTCTATTGGATGAATTTGTTGTTTTACCCACTCATTTTTTAGAATTAGATTATTTAATTTCCAATTGGTTTTTAGTCTATCTTTCCCTGGCCCTTTATTGAATGTAATTTTGATTGCATTGTGATCTGAAAATGAAATGTTCACTATTTCTGCCCTTTTTTACTTGACTATGAGGTTTTTGTGCCCTAATATATGGTCAGTTTTTGTGTAGGTGCCATGTATTGCTGAAAAAAAGTGTATTCCCTTCTATTCTTCAATTTTCTTCAAAGATCTATCATGTTTAAGTTTTCTAAGATTCTATTAACATTCCTAGTTTCTTTCTTGTTTATTTTGTGGTTAGATTTATCTAATTCTGAGAGATGTTGAGGTCCCCCACTAGTATAGTTTTGCAATCTATTTCTTCCTGTAACTAGCTTAACTTCTGTAAAAATATGGATGCTGTACCATTTGGTGTACCTTGTTTCTTCTTTGACAATTAAAAATCATCATCTCTCATTTAGTCAAAATTTGATAACTCTATGTACTATTCATATGTGTGCTTCTTCATGAAACTTCACAGAGTAATATCTAGGACTTGACAAAGAGGGACAAAGAGGCAAGACTGACAGATCTTGTGTTCCAAAATTTGGGATCCCTGTGCTTATTTTGGGACTGGGTGGCTCGAACTTGAACAGAAACTGAGGGATGTAGAGATAGAAAAGGATTAAATGTTGTAATTAGAGCTCAATAATTTTTCAGAGCTATAATGCAAATTTAATTTGACATCCCAATATAGCCATTTACCATCTCTCCCTCCCAATTCTTTTTTCCCCTCCATTTCTCATCTTCTTCCTTTTCTTCACAATTATAGAAGCAATATGAATATCATTTAGTGTTCTAGCTGATTAGTAAAAAAAAGTTTCATTTATTCCTTTCTCTCATTTATTCCTCATCCTCCATGTTGCTGTTCTCATATCTCCTTTTCCCTCTAAATAGTGCCTATTTTTCATGCTAACTTGATACCTGTATAAAACTTAGGATTGGCAATATAATTAACTATAGACCCCGCACCCTCAAAAGAAAAAAGAAGATGAACTTGTTGATATAGAAGCATAATCCTAGTGGGCTAAGAAAGAATAACATTACATGATTGCTACCCTATAACATGCTGCACCAAATATCCAATTTCAATGTTCAACATGTTATAAAAATGATCTTGTGTTCTTGAAAACTAGGCCAGAGGAAACTACTCACTTCCTCCTATATTCAGAAATACCCTGAACTTCTGCTTCTCCTACCTTTCTAACTAACTATTCCTTTTCTGTCATTTTTGACTGACTCATGGTTGTTTTTCTGACTCCTTAAGGTAGTTATACCCCAAGATCTGAACTTTGGACTCTTCTTTCCATATTTACTTCTTTGACAGTATTAAAGACTCCAACAGTCTTTAAATAAAAGTGTAAGTCTCATGAGACCAAAATTTTTGAGAACTGATTCCCTATACTAATTTTTCACTATACTTCATAAAACATTGTATTTTGTACCTCTCAAGTATACTTGCCATATATCTTTGTTTATTATAAATTTGAAGAGGCATGGAGTTATGACTTCATCAGTGAAAAAAATCTCTGCTGTGGCAAATCCATCACAACTCATTCAGAAACTCAGTTTTAACAGTCTCTATAGACTTTTCTTGGGGCACTCAAAGGCTAATTGTATTGTAATGATGACAGAATTAGTATATTAAAGATAAGACTTGTATTCAAGTCTTTCTGACTCCAAAACCAGGACTCTAACTAGTGTGCTATAGGACCTCATATATAATTGCTTTGGTATTGTGATACCTTGTTGAGAATTGAATGTTGAATCTGAAGTCAGGCAAACATGACTTCAAATTCAGCCTCAGACATTTACAATTTGTAAGAACAGGTGAGTCACTTAACTTGTGTCTTGGTTAACTTTCCCCTCCATAAAGTGGAGATAATAACAGCACATACCTCTCAGAGTTGTTATGAAGATGTAATGAAAAGATATTCTAAAACTACTTTGTGTGTCATCTTCATAATTATTGCATTTTATATGTATAAAAATATATGAGTTCAAATATGTTTTCAAATGTGACCTCAGATGCCTATTAGTTGTTTAACTGTGTGCAAGTAACTTAACCCTTTTTTGCTTCAGTTTCCTCGTGTGAACTGAAGAAGAAAATGACAATCTGTTCAGTATCTTTGCCAAGAAAACTCAAAATTGGATCCAGAGTACAACTTGACTGAAATGGCTCAACAACAAAAAAATTATGTGTCAGACTAAGTGCTTTATAAATATCTTATTTGACTCTCACAAAACCCCTGAGAAGTAGGTGTTGTTATTACCCACTTATAAATCAGAAAACTGAGATATGGGGTAAAGGATTTGACACAAGGTCAAACTTCTGTTGTCTGAGGCTGCATTGCTCTTCCTGACTTCCCACCAGCTTTTGAAACTGCATTGCTCTTCTCATAATGTAGCAAATGCTTAAAAGTTTGCTTCATTTAATTTAAAAGTGAATCCGGAAATCTAAAGTTTGAATAGAGACCCCCTAAATGTGTTCACTCATTTAAGAATCATATTAGTTAAGTTCAGAAAGACAGCCTTAGAGAGTTGATTTGGTTTTTGACCACAGGTTTCATAAAAACTAATTCCTAAGATAGAGAGGAAATGACTGTCTACATCTGAAAGAAAGATCACATCTTTGAAATTATGACTTCTGGAAGTATTAAAATGTATTTTATTTGAGAAGTCATCAATGATTTAAATTCTAACATTCAGTATAAGTTATTTTAAAAAGGAAGAAGCATCATTTGAACATTATAATTCTTTAGAATTATTTACAAAGCACTCATCTGAATATTTTTATTTTAAATACACTTATTAAATCCTATTAAACACATATCTGCCATTTCTTGTTTTTTTTTCCCTTTTTGTTTTTTCTCCAAGGTTTTCATATCTTCCAAAGTGATATCTTTTTTAGTTGAAGAAATGGTTACTGCACTTCCATTAATTGCTCTCTTAATGAAACTCTGTAGGAGCCTTTCCTTTGTGGAAGAGAACAAATTATATTTTTAAGGAAAGTGTTTTACAGCTTGCCATCAATATGTACCAAAAAATATTTTTTTTCCTTCAACCCTTTTTTAATAATTCATGGAGTAATGCAATTCAATCGGATACTAAATACTTTATACTAGCTTGATTATGGGAACTTGAAGTATGGTTACACATAACTGCATGACAATTAAGAGAATTTTTATAAAGTTAAAAAAAAAACAACACAAACCTAATTGACTGAGCCTTAGTTAAAATTAATATTAATTTTATTACAGTTTTAAAACTGTATTGGCTAAATAATTAGTTTTTCAAACAGAGCTCATAATTAAGATTAGTAATGACTAGAGAAACAACCAGTTCAGGACATAAATGCTTGTCAGAAAAAGAATAAATTCATAGTGAGAATAATAATGGCAGGCATGGCACCTAAGCTTCAAGATTACATATCACTAAATCACTGGAAATAAGAATGAAGAATGGCATCACATTTTTACATTTAAAAATAAGAATGTAATTTCATTAGCATTTGTTATATTGTATAATAGCTCCAAACTCAATTACAACATATTAATATGAAAGTTTTTAGCAAAGATTTCCAATACTCCTAGGAGGACCAGAATTGCAGCATCATGGAAACTTTCATAAGCAAAGAAATGAGTACATTCAAAGAATCATTGAGTTTCTAAATCTTTTGCCCTTGAAAGGACTTTTGTCCAGTGTTTTCTTAATTTTAGAGAATGGAAAAGAAGGTGACTGTTTTCTTCTTGTCCCAAAGAATGAGTCACTTGCCCAGGGTTACATAGCTAGAGAGTGTCTGAAACTAGAATTGAATTCAGGAGGAAAAGGCTTTCTCACTCCAGACCTAGAACTGTATCCACTGCACCACAAAACTGCAACAATATTTCATTGCTATTAAAAAGTCCTACTTGCCTTGCACAACAATGATAAGTTTGGAAATATGTATACATATATTCGATTTGCCAATATTTTAACATAATTAGCATGTAGTGGATATCCTGCCATCTAGGGGACGGTTGGGGAGTTGGGGGGGAAAATTTGTTACAGAAAGCTACGTAAGGGTTAATGTTGAAGAATTACCCACACATATGTAATGCAAATAAAATAAAAAAAAAAATCCTACTTGCACTATTTACTTCAGCATTCTAATTCTGTAATAAAACATGTTTATTTATAATAATTTTAAAATCATTTAGTTTTTATTGTGACAGAAACTAAATTTTTTGGATTGGTTATTCAAAGAATGGAGAAATATTTTGCATTTTGGTTAATTTACAAATATATTTCAGATCATACTGTTAGATTTACATGAAAATTGAGTTCAATTTAGTCTCTGAGAGATGGGTACTTATGAGAGCTAAAATGCTGTCTTGTGAGCAGCCAATATTTTAACAATACCTTGAACTTCTGCTCATGCGCCATATTATTTTTGTTCAGTAATTGACAGATTATATGAAAGTCTATTGACCTGTGGGATAAAAGAAAAGAATGAATGAAAAGCAATTAATATTTTTATTAATGTCCCTTTATAGGGGCACCTAGATGGAGCAGTAGATAGAACACTGACTCTGGAGTCAGAAGAACCTGAGTTCAAATTAGGCAAATCACTTAACTTCAATTGCCTTGCCCTCCCCCCCAATAAATTTTAAGAGTCTTTAATAACATAAATCCATGCATGTTTTAAAATACATGACCACAGATGGCATGCTTAAATGAATCTATCTAAAACTGAAAGAGTAAGCAAATTATGCAATGGGAATATGCTAGAAGCATTGGCAATAAATGCAAAGGTAAAACACTAATGTTTACTTTTTACTTGATAAAGTTCTAAAGATGTTTTAAAATATATCAGTAAGAAATAAAAAATGTAAAGAAAGGCAAAAAGGTAAGTAATTTTTTTTGTTCCTGATGTGTCTTATTTATTATATTCTAAGAAATCAACAGATACTAATCAAGACAATTGATGGATTCAGTGAAACTGAAGGGTACAAAATAAACCCTCAAAAATCAACTAAGATTCTATATAATCATCATATGATTCAAGAGGTTGTGGCAATAATAAAAAGTCTTCTTTAAATAAATATAAAATGCATGATATTTGAGGATCAATGTACAAAATCAAGAAAATATTTATATAAATTCAATCACAAATGTGTCTTAAAGAAATTAAGAATATGTTAAGTCTTAAATAGCTAGAGAAATATTCAGGGCAGATTATTGGTTTCTGACAGTATAATAAAAAAGACAAAACTATCAAATTGACTTATAGCGTAATGATTTGCCAACCAAACTGTAAAAAGGATTCTTTGTAGAACTTGACAAATTGATAACCAAATCCATTTAGAGAAATAAAAGTTCAACAACATAAAAAAGGAAATTAAAAAAAAAATTAAAGGAAGGAATAAAGAGAAAATAGCTCTCCCAAATTTTGAACTGTATTATAAAGGCATGATCATAAAAAGTACTTGATGTTTAAAATATGGAGAAGCAAATTAATGGCAGAGACTGGGTAAATGTTAACTATATGTCATAAATTATAAACAATGTAGCTTAATGACCTTCAATAGTGTGGACAGCATAAACTACTTAAGAAATAATTTTCTATTTTTTAATTGACTAGAAAACTGTAAATTGATCTGCCAGAAATTAGACTTAGAACATCTTATACAACATTCAGCAACACTTTCAAAATGGATATGAGCATAATATTAAAGATAATATTATCAAAACAATTAGAAACATATCATATTCCTTTCAGAGATATGTGAAAAGTATATTCATAAATGAAGCAGATAATGTTGCAAATGACTTTAAAAAGATATTTTTACTGAATAAATTAGAATTCTACCAAAACAAAAACAATGTGTCTAGGTTAAAGAAGAAAATTATTAAATTGGGGAAAATATATCCAATTTCTCACACAGGTTTTTTTCTCCAATATGAAGTGTGCATAATATATAATACATGTGTGTACATATATGTAAATAAATATACAAAGATAGGTATGTATATGAATATATGTATATTAATGTTTGCATTTATTACACCAAAAGCTATTCATAAATTGACAGGGTTTAAATGTTATGGATAACTTATTCCAGAAAAATAGCAAAGTATTTATAACCAAATAAAAGATTGTTCTTAATCACTAATTAAAAAATCAAAACAATCCAAAGTTTTCACCCACATAAAATTTTCACTAAGATTTTTTTTTTTAAATAGGCTAAGAAATGTTATTGCACAGCTGCCAGAACTATAAATCAATATAACCATTTTGAAAAATAATTTTGGATTATGCAAATAAAATGATTAAAATGACCATATCTTTTTAAATTTTTTTTCTGAGCCAATTGGGCTTAAATGACTTGCCCAGGGTCACACAGTTAGGAAAAGATAAGAGTCTGAGTGCAGATTTGAACTCAGGTACTCCTGGCTGCTGCTCTATTCACTGCACTGCCTAACTGCCTTGTTCATATCCTTTAATCAACAAATTCTATAATTAGACATATACTTTGTGGAGACCATTCATAAAAATTAAAGCCTCACATATATCAAAATATTTGTAGCAACACTTTTCATATTCTCAAAGAATTAGAAACAAAATAGTTGCCTGTTGATTATCAATGGTTAGAAATGTTATATTAATACAATGTGATATTATGTGATGTAAGTAATAACAAAAATGAATTTTAAAAAATAGAAAGATTTACATGAATTGATCTAGAGTGTAGTAAGCAAACTTAAGAAAATAATATGCATGGCTACAAAATTATAAATGGAAATTACATTTATATAACAATAAAAATGAATGTCATAAAATTGCAACTAATTACCTCAAAGAAAAGATATGAGAATACACCAATAACTTATTCTTTTTCAATGGTTTGAGTCCACAATTATGAAGCATTGGAGCTATGGATATTTGTGTATATAGGCATGTGTATATATGTGTGTTTGTGTGTATGTATCTAATAGTAATCAGTTTTGCTGATTTTTTTCTTCTTTTCTTCAAAATTATTTGTTACATTGAAAAACTGAAAATGGGAAAGAGGATAATGAAAAATTTTGACTATCTTGAAATTTAATATATAGACACAATTTATATTAAAACAAACATTTTAAACTTTCATCGGAAAAAAAAAGTTTGTCAAACTACCGTGAACTGAAACAATACTGGTAAAATGTTGCTGGCCATATAAAGCTGTTAACACAACACTTGATTTGGTTGCAATAGGGAAAGGAATATTGGTGTTTATCTGTGGGATCATTTGATTTGTAAAGACTTAGTCTTCTTTGTAAAACTTCTTATGTGATATATATATCTATTTAAAACAAAACAGAATGTCTCTAAGATAGATCATGTTGTCAATGCATATTCTTCCAGATACAATCCTGTGTAATTAGCTCAGTTTGTAAGAGCATGATGATAATGAGGCTAAGGTCATGGATTTTTTTTTTTTTTAGGGAGAGCAGTCACAATAAAATAAAACTGTCTTAAGTACCTTAGATCAGATTCTTGAACCCAGTGATCACTTCAGAAATATGGGATATTTGGTTGCAAGTTTTACTAATAAAGATAGGTGCAATGATTTTTTATATTCCATCATTACTTCATTATAAGCAACAATGCACATCAATTGTATTAGCAGTGGCTTTATAAAAGTAACAAAATAAATTTTACATATAGCTATTTTTGTTAAAGGCAGTTGCACAAGTAATCTTTAATTAATTGAAAACAGAAAGAAGTTTGGATAACTAATAAATTTATGTCCCAAGTTCTTCATTGAGCCTCTTGTATATCACAACATGAAGAGCCCAGGATGATTTGAAACTCAAAACTGAGTTTTTATCTTTTCCTATGAACCTGCCTTTCATTCCAACTTTATTATTTTTGGTAATATCAAGAATGTTCTCCCATTTAGCCAAAATTAACATCTTTTCCTTATATTGCATATACTAGAATTTTATAGGACTTGTAGGTTCTATTTTCACCATATCTCTTGAAAGCACTCCTTTCTATTTGGTCACTACTATAGTTTGTACACCTCATGAAACTTATCATATTGCTTAACTACATTTACTTCTTATTTCCTCCTTCAATACATCCTACACAGTTGACAAAATATTCTTTTTAAATCATAGAATTAAACATATATGGCACTCCTCAGTGACTTTAAATGACTCCTCATTGCTTAGAAAATAATGTGAACTCTCTTCTTGTCCACTTAATGCCTTCTGAGGTCTGGCTTCAACTAAACTTTCAAGTCTCCTTTTATGGTACTCTCTTTCATGTAGTCTACATTTCAATCGAACTAGTAACTGATTTTCTGTCATCTTAATCCAGCAATTCTTGTCAAGATGAATTTTATAGTTCCTCTCCATGACTAGAATGAACTCTTTTCTCATCTTTACTGTTGAAATCTGGCTTTTTCTTCCAGGCTAGTTTAAGTGGAACTTCCACATAAAGACATTACTGATTTATTTCATATTCATTGTGTTTATTATTTTGTTTCATATTTACTTCATGCTTTAGTCTTGTGTTTAAATGTCATTTTCTATTCAGTTCTCTTATTTCATCAAGAATACCTAAAAATGTTCCATTTCATTAAATATTCATTTCCTCCCTGAAGGAATACAATCAGTTTTACTGGGTAGGTTATATTTGGTTGTAATCCTTGTTCATTTGCCTTCCATAGCATCACATTACAATATCTCCTCTACTTTAAATCACAATGGCTAAATCTTGTGTGATACTGACTTTAGCTCTAGGGTATTTGTGATATTTAAATGTTTTTAATGTCTATTTTAGTATTTTTCTTTGACCTAGGAGCTCTGGAATTCAATTATCATAATCCTGGGAGTTTTTATTTTGGAATCTCAGGAGGTGATAAATGTCATCTTTTAATTTCTATTTTCCCCTCTGATTCTAAGATATTGGGAATAAGTTTCCTTTATAATTTCTTGAAATGTGATGTTTTGGCTTTTTCTGATTATGGTTTTCAAGTAATCCCATAATTATTAAATAGTCTGTTCTTGTTCTGTTTTCTAGGTCAGTTTTTTTTTTTTTCCAATGAGATATTTCACTTTTTTTTTCTTTTTAAATTTTCATTCTTTAGACTTTTTTTGTTTCTTGATGTCTTGTGGAGTTATTATCTAACACTTGATTGATACTTTTCAAAAAATTCTGTGCCTTTTTTCAAGTTGGTCTGTTCTGCTTTTTAAGGAAGTTTTTCTTCAGTGAATTTTTGTAATTTTTTAAAATATTTGGTCAATTCTGTTTGTTAAGGTATTATTTTCTGCAGTGTTTTTGCACCCGTGTTTAAACCAAATGTTAATTTCTTTAATAATTTTATTCCATTGCTCTCAATTTTCCTTTGTTTCCTTCTTAGGATTTCACAAATCTTTTTTTTTTTCTTTTCTCTTTTTATCTCTTTATCTCCTAAATGAATTCATCTTAGGCTTTTAACCAATATGCATTTTCTGAAAGGATTTACTTATAGATATTTTCATATCATTATGTTCTGAGTTTTTGTCTTGACCTTCCCCAAATCAATGGTAAGATAGTCTTCATTTACGAACTTTGTTTCATTCAAGATTCTTTTGATTTCTCACAATAGCTATTCATATTTCTGGTTTACCGAATTTTGTGTTTTCTCTAAGTGTGTATATTCCATGTACTGAGGGTGAAATTAATTTTGTATAAGTTTTGTAGTTTAGGGTAGAATCCCAGCCTGCCACAGTAAATAAGCCAGGGGTGAAGTAGGAGGAATTTTAGGGTACATTTTCTAGTCTTTTCCTCACATCTAGAACTGATCAGTATAATCTTTAAGAGGTTACTCAGATGGCCAGAGGGCTGCTGAATCTTATTGCTTCTTGTAGTGAGAAGACGACCCTTTAGCCTGGATCACCTGCATCTGCATCTGCTGTTTCATCATATGCTTCTTGCCATGGGCTTTTAAAATAGGTAGAAATGGTAAAATGATATGGGTGACATCTTTTGAATTCATGTGTAAATTGTATTTGAAGCAGAGTTGTATAAAGTGATCGATCAGTCTTACCGTTTCTTCCAGAGTCATCATTGTCCAGTGGCAGGTGATAATGGTTAAGTCATATTAACAGACAATTTGCAGATGAAGAAATTAAGGCCATTTCTAGTCATATGAAAAAAAAATGCTGTAATCACTGCTGATTAGAAAAATGCAAATTAAGAAGACTCTGAAGTCCCTTCACACCTCTCAGATTGACTAAGATGTCAGGAAAAGATAATGATAAATGTTGTAGGAGATGTGGGAAAACTGGGATACTAATATATTGTTGGTGTAATTGTGAATGGATCCAGCCAATTTCGAGAATAATTTGGAACTATGCTCCAAAAGTTATTAAAGTGTTCCCCCCCTTTGATCCAGCAGTGTTTCTACTGGGCTTATATCCCAAAAAGATCTTAAAGGAGGGAAAGGCACCCACATATGCAAAAATGTTTGTGGAAGCTCTTTTTGTAGTGGCAAGGAATTGGCTGAAGAAGTTATGGTATAGGAATATTATGGAATATTATTGTTCTATAAGAAATGATCAGCAGGATAATTTTATTTTTTTCTTTCTTTATTAAAGCTTTTTATTTGCAAAACATATGTATGGGTAATTCTTCAACACTGACCCTTACAAAGCTTTCTGTTACAAATTTTTTTCCCCCTACTGCCCACCCCTTCCCTAGATGGCAGGAAATCTGCTACATGTTAATTATGTTAAAATACTTGACAAATTGAATATATGTATACATATTTCCACACATCATTGTTGTGCAAGAAAAATTGTATCTACAAGAAAAAAAATCAGAGAAAGGAAACCCAATGCAAGCAAACATCAATAGAGAGCATGGAAATGTTATGTTGTAGTCCACATTTCACATCCCTCTCTCTGAGTGTATATGATTTTCTTCACTGAACAATTGGAACTGCTTTGAAACATTTCATTGTTGAAGAGAGCAATGTGCATCAGAATTGATCATCATATAGTCTTGTTGTTGCCATGTATAATGATCTCCTGGTTCTGCTCATTTTGCTCAGCATCAGTTCATGCAAGTCTCTCCAAGCCTCTCTGAAATCATCCCAGCAGGATAATTTTAGAGAAGCCTGGAGAAGCGTACAAAAACTGATACTAAGTGAAGAGAGTAGAATCAAGAGAATACTGTACACAGAAACAACAAAAGTATGTAATGATCAATTCTGATGGACATGACTCTTTCCAACAATGAGATGATTGAGGCCAGTTCCTTGGGATGAAGAGAGCCATCTGCACCCAGAGAAAGGATTGTGGGAACTGAGTATAGATCACAACATAGCATTTTCAGTCTTTTTGTTGTTGTTTGCTTGCATTTTGTTTTCTTTCTCATCTTTTTTTTTCCTTTTTGATCTGATTTTTCTTGTGCAGCAAGATCATTGTATAAATATGGATACATATATTGGATTTATCATATATTTTAACATGTTTAGCATAAATTGGATTACTTTTCACCCAGGGGAGGGAGTCTGGGGAAGAAGGGGGAAATTTGGAACAAAATGTTTTGTAAGAGTCAATGTTAAAAAGTTACCCATGCAATTGTTTTGAAAATAAAAAGCTTTAATAAAACATTAAAAAAAAACAAAGAAAAATGCTCTAAATAACTATTGATTAAAGAAATGCAAATTAAGAAGACTTTGAGGTACTACTTCACACCTTTCAGATTTGCTAAAATATCAGGAAAAGGTAATGATAAATGTTGTAGGGGATGTGGAAAAACTAGGACACAAATGTACTATTGGTTAAGTTGTGAATTGACCCTACCATTCTGGAGATCAATTTGGAACTCTGCCCAAAGTGTGATAAAATTGCATGCCCTTTGATCCAGCAATGTTTTTAGGGGGGAGGGGTCTGAATCCCAAAGAGATCATAAAAAAGGGGAAAGGAGTCACATGTGCAAAAATGTTTGGAGAATCCCTTTTTGTAGTGGCAAGGAATTGAAAACTGAATAGAAACTGATCAATTGGAAATGGCTGAATAAACCGTGATATATTAATGTAATGAAATAATATTTTTCTATAAGAAATATTGAACAGGATGATTTCAGAAAGGCCTGGTGAGACTCACATGAACTGACGCTAAGTGAAGTACTAAGAGAACAACAAGATTATATGATGATCAATGTGATGGACTTGGCTCTTTCCCATATTGTGATTTAAGGCAATTGCAATGGATTTGTGATGGAAAGAGCCATCTGCATCCAGAGAGAGAGAACTATGGAGACTGAATGTGGATCACAAAATAGGATTTTCACATTTTTGTTGTTTGTTTGCTTGTTTTTTTTTTCTTTATCATTTTTTTTCCTTTTGGTTTTTTCTTCTGCAGCATTATAAATATGAAAATATGTGCACATGTTAAACTTGTGTTGGATTACTTGCTGTGCAGGGGAGGGGGGAGAGAAAGAGAAAAAAGATTTTGCAAAGGTGAATGTTGAAAACTATCTTTGCACGTGTCTTGAAAAAATAAAAGCTCTCATTATTTTTCAATGCATCTTATTTGTAGTTGGTTATGTAGTAGGTTCTTCATCCAGTTTTGCATTTGATTTTTCTCCAAGAATGTTGTGTAAACACTCGAGATTGATATAATGTCTACCTTTTTTGTCTATGGTTGCCTCTTTCTTCATAATCAGTAGTTATCCAAGCTTGAAATGCTTTTTTCAAGTGCATCATTAGTTTCTCCTTCTTTGTATTCACTTGCTATATCTTGACATTTCATTTAGAATTTATTTTCTTCATCTGTGAGTGTGTGTGTTTGTGCATGTTTGTTCCTGTTTCTGTTTCTGTCTCTCTGTCTCTGTCTCTGTCTCTGTCTCTGTATCTCTGTCTCTGCCTCTCTCTCTCTGTCTTCAAATTTCTAGATGCCTTTTTTCAGATTTTGTCTTTACACCTAAACTTAAATATAAAATTTAGAATCCTAAGTAATTTTGATATACTATCACATTGCAAAGGGGGAAAAAAAGAAAAGACACAAAGATCATTGAATAAGTATTTTCCTTGGTTGAATTTCCACCAGGGTTTGGCATGAATCCACATTGATCTTTGCATATTTTTCATCATCTCAACTCGACAAGTTCATAGTAAACAGAATAGAAGCAATGAACACTAAAGATGAAAAAGCATGCGTGGGTCTGGCCTAACCTTCGGCAATGTCACTCTTAATAACAACAGATGGTATTAGTCCTGTTGAGTCCCGTTTGCCAATGTTATAAATGACTGAAAATTGGGGTTTTTAGTGGAAGTGCTGACACAGCTCCCACTATATCATCTTACAAGATGACATTATCTTACATTACCGGTAACTCTAAAGGCAGTGTATTCTCTTAGAATTATAATTATATTGCATTGCCTATAACTGAATATAACAAGTATGTTTCAAATATCTATACAGTGTATACCCGAAAACTTAGTGTTCAACCAGAAAGTGATAATTTCTATTAAGATTTAAATAAATAACTTTCTCTTCATTTTAAATGGAAGAAAAAATACGATAACCTTTTAAATTTCTTCTTTTGATAATATACTCTGTCCCCACTAAAGCATCCCTGAGAGTATAAATAACTGCATCTGACTGCAAGGGATAATTTTATTAATTAAAAAAAAATGAGTCAATTGCCATGACCAAATAATGAAGTAGAATTTTTGTTTTCAACTTTTTCTCCTCTTCCTTCTCTTCCTCATCTTCCTCCTTCTCCTCCTTCTCCTCTTCCTCCTCCTTCTTCTTCTACTACTAGTAAGATCACTATTACTACTAGCAATCATTTACATAATATTTTAGATTTTACACATAGTATTACATTTGATTCTCATAACAAAACCTGAAAGGTAGGTGACATAATTATTCTCATTTTCTAGGTGAAAAATACTGAGGCGGAAATTGTTAAGTCACTTGCCCAGGGTTACAAGTTGGTAAATATCTGAGTCTAAATTTGAACTCAGTTCATCCTGACTTCAGGTACAGTGTTCCACCCACTGTGCCTGCTACCTGTCACTAGCTCTGAAGATTAATTTGTGAATAAATAAGACCTATTTTTCTGCTTATTCATCAGTTTGCAAGAGGCTCAAGGAAATTTTGCTTGTTCTTATTTGTCAACTCTCCAACAAATCAAAGCCTGTTCAAGGACATACTAGTAAATGTTTAACTATCAGTTCTTTAAAAAGCAAGACATACTTTTACTTGTTATCTGAACCATTAACATTTTGTCCACTATTTTACTGAGTCTGGATAAAAAAAACCTAAATAATTAATTAAGCCCTAATGATCAAGAATTTGTCAATTTCTGATGTGTAAAATGCTCAAGTTGTTTAATCATTTTTCAGTCATATCTGACTCCTCGTGATCCCTGGGATTTTCTTGGCAAAGATACTGGAATGGTTTACCATTTTCTTCTCCAGGTCATTTTACAGATGTGGAAACTGAGACAGATAAGGTTAAGTGACTCATCCAGGGCTATGCAGCTAGTAAATGTCTAAGTTCAAAGTTGAACTCAGGAAGGCAAGTCTTCCTTCTGTCAGTCTCAAGACTCTATCCATTGTACTCTCCTGATACCATAAATGCTTATATTAAAAAATTTAGAATCATGTTTCATGGTTTGGGAAGCCCTGGCTTCAGCATATCTATACTTGGTATAATATATCTGTAATCATGTATCTCAGCAGCCTCAACTTCCTCAAAGAATATGTTTATTATTAAGCCCTTAGATTAAACAAAGGAAAATGATAACAGAGAAGAGGTAAAATGAAATCTTATAGATATCGATGTTTAAGCAGAATTTGGAAGAAGACATTACTATCTCTCCCTATTGTTAACCCATGAAAAGTCTTTATATGAAAGTTTATGGTGGAGAAAGGAGATGTAAAGGAGACAGTCCACTAAGACATATATTGAGTGAGACTTTTTAGAATTGCTGGCTGAGTATAAGACATCCTTTGGTGACTGCTAGTTAAAATAATGTAACAGCTTCTTATGAGTCATTAATATACTGCTAATTCTGAATTCTCTCCTATTTTAAAGAGTAAAAAAAGAATTGGCATTGATTTTGATTAATTCCTAGTATAGTGACACATATTATAAGTACTCAATAAATATCTGTTGTATCATAAATAATAATCCAAAAATGTAAATATATTAAAATCTTCATGATGTACAAATGGATGCATTTTCCCCATTATCCTAATATGGTATTAGGAAAATTTTCCACTAACTTTATCTTTGAAAGCAGGCAGTTCTTTTCTCTTGGGATTACTGCTGTGTTTGGTTAAATTTAATGTTTTTTAAAAGTTATATGGAAGAGGAACTGCACAAGGACATTTAAAATCTTCAAATAACATTAAATTATCTTTGGAAAGTAAAATGCTAAGCCAAAGAAGAGGATTTAGAGAAGGCTATTTGCAACTATATGATTAAGAAAAAGTACCAAATGCTGTACAGTAAAGAAATGCATAAAAAATCCAAATTATTCACTGCCAAAGAAATCTTCATCTAGTTGTCAATCTCTTGGTTATGAGTTTTTCTAGACTTTGTTAGCTAGAATGTATCTTGGTTGGCAAACACAATTAACGAGAATTTATTTCAGATTATTCATAGCTTGACAGAACCCTCCCAGATTTTTTTCCCACTTATATAAGATTTAGTGATCTGGAGTCAAATCCACACTGTGATAAAGTATTGGTGTTTATTTTCACTTATATATGACTAGGAGGCAAAAGATTTCAGCATATATTATCTCTGCAGACATTAGCCCAATGCTTTGCATATAATAGGTGATTAATAATTCTTGAAATTAATCAAATAAGTTCAATAGCAAAAGAAAAGACAAAGAATTAAAATGTAATGAAACCGATAAGATGAAATAAGTTTCATGGCATTCTGAATTAAATTATAAAAATAATTTTCAAATCTACATATTTATCTCAATTTCCTGTTTTAGGTTCCAATTACATATTTCCAGTTGATTGTTAGATATTTCAGATTGAATTCTTGTAGGCATTTCTAATTTACCATGGACAAAACTAAAAGCTTTATGTAGTAGCTGCTAGGTGGCATGGCAGATAAATCACTGGCAAGGAAACCTGAAGAAGACCTGAATTACATTCCTACTCAGACTTTTAATATCTGTGATCAAACTAGGTAACCCACTTGTCATATTTTCTCTCTCTAAATTTTTTTCTAATGTAAAAATGCAAATAATAACTATATTTACCTCCCAGCATAATTATGAGGATCAAATGTAAAGTGATGAGCACAGTGTCTGGCAGACTTCATAAATGTTTGTTTTCTTCCTTCCTTTTCCCAAATTCTACTTGTCTTATTTAAAAAAAAAAAAAGACAATGTGATCTGCTAGTCTAGTCTCTTCTCAGATAACAATAACAATTGACTCACTATCAGTCAAAGGCAAAGATCCCAGACTCAGCTTTCCTGACTTTGATATATTTATTAAAATTAATAAATTAATATCATTTTCTCTCACATCACTCCTGAGCCTCCAGTTATTACAGTATTACAATTCATTTTTGATGATATACAAGGCCAATCAGCAATTCTTTTTTTTTATGAAACTTCCTATCTACAAGTAATGAAATGCACTAATAAAGCTGCTATGATTAATCACATTTTATTTGGAGTCAGTCAGCATTAAAAGTACTAATTAAATCAGGAATTGTGAACAAACTTAATGAGAAGAAACAGTACAAAGCCATTCTTATCAGATCTCCCAGAGATAAAAGTTCCATAAGAATTTGTTTATTCTAGCCACACCCCATTGGACAGATAGTCTCTACTTCTATTCCATTCCTAGTTCTTATTATCTGTAGTCTCTCTTGAGTCACATCTCCAACCTTAAGCAACAATGAAAATGAAAACCAACAAGATACCTTCCACAATTTCATTTAAACTTGAATATTAAACAATCTCATTCATCCCTTCCCTTTGTTCACAATGTTTTCTTTTGAGGGGCAAAATACTCATATCATTGTACCTTAGAGATCACAACCCTTTTTCAGTCAATATTTCATGCCAAGCTAAAGAGCTCTGTTGTGGCTAGCAGGATTTCACAACTTAAAATAAAGTTTTGTGTCCAAGGAACACTGAGTATTACATATACTGTGTCCAAGGTGTAGGGTAAGATGAAAAAATGATAGATACAACACATAACTACTCTCAGAAATTTTCCCATTTAATAAGAAAAGACAGTGTAAGGGGTAAAAAAAAAAAAAATGACATAACAGAAACTGAGGTAAATGCAGTCAATATCCCCAGGAATGCCCTGAAATTACTCTTGTATAAGAAATCAGAAGGACTTTAGAAGATGACATTTGAAAAGAAAAGAGATAACTGCATATACAAATAACTTTTTGCATACTAATATGGTGTCTAGGGAGAAAGGAAACAATTTTAAACATTCCTATTTAAAAAAAATGGAAAACAATATTTTTTTCATTTAAACAGAAGAAAATAATAAAAGTAATTAAGCACCATTGGCAAGAAAATATTATTCAAGAGAAACACAATATTCACGTTTTTAGGGAAAGGCAGTGTTATTGCACTTGTAAGAAACATAAAATAAATGGGAGTAGATAAGAGAGCAAATGTAATTAATATTTCTTTTATCAAATAAATTGTTTTTACTTAAGATTCTTTTTTAATGTTGAGTTCCAAATTTTTCCCTTCCCTACTCATTGAGAAGTCAAACAATATGGCACAAATAGTACATGTAAAATAATGTAAAATATATTTCCATATTAGCTATGTTGTAGAAAATAAGGCAAAATAAAATCAAAAAAATATATCATTCAATTTGCACTCAGAGTTTGTTTTTACAGTTGATCATCATTACAATAATGCTCTTCTCTGATGCCCTTATTCTCTTTATTTCACTCTGCATAAATTCATATGTATATTACCAGATTTTTCTGAAATTATATCTATAATTTTTATTGTAAAAAAGTACTCTATCACAATTATATACCACACCTTGTTTAGCCTTGATGAGCACCTCACAATTCTCAATTCTTTGTTAGCAGTATAAAGAAAAAAAAAGCTGTTAAAAATATTTTTGTACACATAGGTTCTTTTGCTTTTTCATCTCTTTGAGATGCACACTTAGAAAAAATATTGCTGAGTCAAAAAGATGCACAGCTTTATAGGCTATTGGGAATAGTTCCAAATTGTGCCCAGAGTGATTGAACCAGTACAACTTCACCAACAGTGCTTAAGTTTTTTTTTTCTTTTTTTCCACACCACATCAAGAATTTATTATTTTCATTTTCTCTCATGTTACCTAATTCAATTTTATGTAATCAAAATAATCTATTATACTTCCCTTGATCCTATCATTTTGTTGTAAATTATTTCCTCATTCATAGGCGTAATTCTCTAAGATCCCCTAATTTGCTTATGATATAACTCTTTTATCTAAATTATTTATTCACGTTGACCTTATTTTGCTTTATGGTATGAGATGATGATCTATACCTACCTTCTGTCAAACTGATTTCCAGTAGAAATTGATTGCCTAGTTAGCTATTTAGGATATGTTGATCCAGATCTTTGAATTTAGGAGTCCTGCAAATTTCAGATTTGGAAATCTCTTCCACTGATATAGATTTGCAACTTGTCCATGACTTAGATTTATAGAGTTGTTTAGGAATAATGAGAAGCATTTTCACTTGTCTATGAGCAGAAAGATTGTCTTATAGCAGGACTTGAACTAAATTATTCATAATTTAAGGTCATTCCTCTACTTACTGTAGCATACTGCTTGAAAGTATCATTTATATGAAAAGATGCACAAAATAATTTCTTGTAGTAAAAAAATAGATGATAAATGATAGACAAATAAGAGACAGAGAGAGCAATAGAGGCATAGAGAGAGGTAAAGAGAGATGACTGGACAAATAAATGATAATTAATACATAGACGCATAAAATAGCTACTCATCAAAAGGGTACATTTATAACACTTCATTTTCAGTTCCAAACTGCTCAAATTGTATCTAAAAATTATTTATCATAAACTTATTTTTATTAAAACAAAATTATTTTCTTCTTTGGGATATCATGATTCATATAAAACAGCATCAATATCAATTTTTGAAAGTTGAAACAAATCTTTTTAATTTTTTTCTTTTTATTCTCAAAATATATGCATAGTTTTCAATATTCCTCCCTACAAAACCAAATATTTCTCTCTCTCCCTTCTCTCCACTCCCTTCACTAGACAGCAAGCAACAGAATGTCAAACATATGCAATTCCTTTACACATGCCTCCACAATTATCAGATCAAAATGGGAAAAAAATAAGAAAAAAAAAGCAAGCAAACTACAACAAAAAAGCTGAAAATACTATGTTATGATCCCCATTCAGTCCACACAGTCCTTCTTCTGGATGCAGATGGTTCTCTCCATCAGAAGTCTATTGGAATTGGTCTGAGTCAGCTCATTGTTGAAAAGAAGTACATCCAAAAAAATGATCATCACATACTTTTGTTTTTGTGTACAGTATTCTCTTGATTCTACTCACTTCACTTAATATCAGTTCTTGTAAGTTTCTGCAGGCCTCTCTGAAATCATCCTGCTGGTTATTTCTTACAGAACAATAATATTTCATAACATTTATATACCATAACTTATTCAGCCATTCTCCATCTGATGGCCATACATTCAGTTTCCAGTTCCTTGCCACCACAGAAAGAGCTGCTACAAACATTTTTGTACATGAGGGCCCCTTTCCCTTTTTTATGATATCTTTGGGATGTAATCCCAGCAGAAACATTGCTAGATCAAAGGGTATGCACAGTTTGATAGCTGTTCCAAATTGCTCTGCTGAATGGTTAAACCAGTTCACAACTCCACCAACAATGCCTTAGTGTTCCAGTTTTCCCACATCTCTTCCAACATTGATCGTTATCTTTTTCCTGTCATTTTAGCCAATTTGAGGAGTATGTGGTGGTACCTTAGAATTGTCTTAATTTGAATTTCTCTGATCAATATTGATTTAGAGCATTTTTTCATTTCACTAGAAATGATTTAAATTTCTTCATCTGAAAAATATTCATTTCCTTTGACCATTTATCAATTGAAGAATGGCTTGAATTCTTATAAATTTGAATCAGTTCTCTATATGTTTTAGAAATAAGGCCTTTATCAGAACCTTTGGTTATAAATTTCCCCCCAGTTTTCTGCTTCCCTTCTAATCTTTTCTGCATTGGTTTTGTTTGTTCAAAACCTTTTTAATTTAATATAATCAGAATTATCCATTTTGTATTTCATAATGTACTCCTTTTTTGGTCAGAAATTCCTTCCTTCTCCAAAGATCTGAAATGTAGACTATCCTTTCCTCTTCTATTTGCCAATACTATATTTTGTATACGTCTTTTTATGTCTAAATCATGAACCCATTTCAATCTTATCTAGGTATAAAGGGTGTTAAGTGTCAGTCAATGTTTAGTTTGTCAAATAGGGAGTTCTTATCCCAGAAACTGGGATCTTGGGGTATATCAAACACTAGATTACTATAGTCATTGTTATTGTGTCTTGTGAACCTAATCTATTCCACTCATCAACGATACCATTTCTTAGCCAGTACCAAATAGTTTTGGTGACCTCAACTCTTTTTCTTAACATAAAGTTCTTGCTTCCCTGTTCCTTTCACCACTAAATTGCTAGATAGTATAGCACAGTTAAAGGAACGTTTACTAACATGACTAGCTCTCTTCTGCCCTTTAAAAGCTATAACATAACCCTATCATCCCCTAAAATAATTACTATATATTTAACTTATCCCTTGATTATTGGCATATAACAAAGATGTTTTTTTTTCTCTTTCTACACACACACATACACATACACACACATACACAAATAGATACAATTGCCACCTCCCTCTCTCCTTTTCCCTCTTCCTTTCTCTTTTTCTCTACCTCCCTTCTTCTTTCTCTCTGTTTATCTGTCTCTTTCTCACACCGAGATTTCAACAATTCCCATGAACTCAAAAATCATCTCTTAAAAGATTACATGAAGAGCTACATATCTAGTTCTGATCTCTCTCAAAACTCTGTCACCAAGTACTTATTGGACATTTCAAACTTAGCATGTCCAAAATAGAACACATTATCTTGTCTTCTGAACCCAAGAGTAATTACAGATTGAAACAAGTGCAGTGACACAATAATCAATGGGGGAAAAATGCCTCTCCTACTTCAATATTTTTCTCATTCTTATTTTTGTCCTCCATGTAATCTTTGATTCTTTAGTTTTCCCATATCTTTCCAGCCTAACAACTTAATTTAGTTTATCGAGTTCTCAAGTCACAGACCTTCTAAGACAAGATGGAAGAAGCCATTGTTTTTTGTTTTTGGTTTTCTTATGAAGATTTTTAGTGACATTGGAAATTTTTCTTTTAAGAAAGTAGAGTAAGGTAGAAGGAGTTGGGGAGAAAGAGTGTGATAAAAAGATAGTTTCAAGCCAGAAATTTTCCAGTCAAGACAAAATGATATAAAACAGTTGTCAAATCTAATCTTAATTCTTATACAGCTTGACTTCTTGGCAGCTTTTGTCATTGTTGAGCACCTTCTCCTTTATCTATTCTCTGCTGACATAACACTGTATCCACTTGATTATCCTGGTATGTGTCTGACCACTCTAAGTCTTCTGTACTGGGTTTTTAACTATGTTATATCAACTAAAAATGTTTGTCTCCTAAGGCTCTGTTTTGGTGACCTTTCTCCTCTTTTTTTCCTCCTCCTTTTCTTATATTTTCTCACTTAGCTATCTCATCAATTCCTATAGGTTCAGTAATCACCAGAAAATTTCCAGAGCTATGAATAAAAATCCTAAACTCTCTCATTATCTTTACTATTGCATGACCAAATTAGAAATTCCAAAGTCTATGTCGTATAGTCACCTCAAGTTCAACATATCCACCGCAGAAATCATTACTTTCCCCCTAAACTATCCCTCTTCTGAACTTCCATGGACGCCAACATATTCCCAGATACCTAGTTTCTTAATCTTAGCACCATCTTTAATGCCTCATTGTTATTCACATCACATATCAAAATGGTTGCCAAATGCTGTTCTTTCTATATTCATAACATTTTCCACTATGTCCTCTTCTCTTTCTTCCCATAGCTTCACATAAACCTGTTGAAGACCTTAGCGTAAAAAAATGACCTCAGCCTCCCATTGCATTCAGGGACATCTCCAATCCTCCAGATCTATAGCTGGCCACTGGACCCAGATGGCTCTGGAGGGAAAAGTGAGGCAGGTGATCTTACCCAGCCCTCCCTCACTGAAATCCAATTCACTTGTGTGTCACTGCATCAGTTCCTTCATGTCATGGTTCTCTTTGAGAATGAAGGACAAACAATAACAACCATCCTACTCCAAAAATCACTGAAAGACTCCTTCATTTCCCACCTCTCTAAAGTATTTTCCCATTTCAACCCCTATTTGATCCATCTAACAAGATGATTTTCCTCATGCCTAGGCAACTTCATGCGTTCTCTGTTCTCTTCAGCATCATCTATAAAATCCTGTACTTGATATTTAAGGCTCTTTAAACCTGGCCCTGTTAGATCTTTCCAAGCTTCTTTTATTTTACTTTTGCTTCTTTATCTACAGCTTAAAAATCTTCTCTCTTCACCTATTCAAAAAGAAAAATAATTAATTTGGTACTATCAAATTTCTTTGGTATATATAAGCATTATATTAGATAATATGTGTCATTTTAATTATTGGGGGGGAAATAATGGTTATAATTTTACAAGAATCATTTTCATCTTTTATTTTCCTCTTAATTTATATTGTAGTCATCATGTATAGTCCCTTTCTGATTCTGCTTTTTTGTATCACTTAATGTAAGTCCTTCTATGTTTCCTCTATATTTCTTGTTTCTTATAGCAAGACATGTTTTTTGGAAGTTGTTATTATGGAGAGAATCACACTATTAAATATTCTCCCTAGTAATCCTTGGCTAGAAATAGTTCATTGATCTTAACAGACTATGTGCCTATTCCAACATGACAATTCTGAGATTACTTCACTGCTTTCCCTCAAAGATTATCATAGGTAAATAATATTTTGGAAAAAGAGGATGACCTTCATGGTCATGCTCTTTGTTTTTGGGGGGATCCAGAGCTAATGGAAAATCCATCATTTTGGGGTGGCTCAAGAAAAATATTTCTGAATATTCTATGGGTTTTTCAATACTATATCAGCATAACTAGCTGAAAAGTCAATCAACTGTGAGATTATTTTCTCTTCAACATGATAATTTGGCAATACCTTTAACATGACTGTATTTTAGACTGAACTGATTCTATTATATGTTAAGTAAATAATTTTACGCCTCGCTTTCTAAAATAAGGATATAATTTCAGCAATTTGATCATCTTCTCTTCAAATTTCATTTGTTTCATTTGTTCATTTGTTAGCAGTTTCCATTTCTTAATATCCTTTTTTACTTTATAACATTTGTTAGACTATTCAACATCCTGTTGCATCCAAAAGGTTTCCTCAATTTATAAGATTGCAGGATCATTGATTTATAATTAGACAGGAACCCAGTACTCATCAAGTTCAGTTCAAAAGTTGATTCCCAATAAACACATCATTTAGGTATATTATAAAAATAGATTTTTCACAAACATCTACCTTTCTGCTTGTTGCCATAAGTGTGTACTGTAAAAGTGGAATAGAGTTGTTCATAGCCTATATTTATAAACGAAATTGTTTTGATATAAAATATTTTAGTTTCACTAATATCTCCTCCCCCAGGAGTTTCTTAAGAAACAAATGTCTTTGGCATAATGGAAAGAGTTTGGCATAATGGAAAGCATACTGAATTTGAAATCAAGAAGCTATGAGTTCAAATCATGTTTCTAACTAACTGACATGAGTTTTGTGGCTGATGAAAAGTCATCTAACCCCTCATTTTCCCCTGTAAGTAATAATGCCTATAGCATATATTTCAAAAGATTATCGTGAGTCTAAAATAAGATAATTTTTGGAAAGCATATCACAATATGAAAATATATAAATATCAGTGTTATTGCTTTAGAGAAAATACTTTAATGGGATTTTTTTTTATTTATCAAGTGCTTTAACAAAATGAAAGTATGCAACTTTCCCCTAAATTTTTTACTGCATGATTGGTTTTACAATTGTGACTGATAAAAGGGCATTATTTTGACCTGATAGAACTGCCAAATGATTTGCATTTTACACTTTCAATGGGTGAGTGCCCCCTGGTGGACATTTGTTTTAAAAAATTCACTTGGCTCAAAGGAAAGGTTAAAGGGTTTTTTTTTTTTTTTTAAACAAACAGTCAACTAATTTAAAAATAATTATGTTTCCTGCACATGTTGGCTTATCTATAACAAAAGGTCCATTAAGAAATTACATAAATATATTTCTCAAGTCACACCACTGCTTATAATAAGCTTCATAATAGCGGTGAAAACACGTTTAAAGACTGAAAACGTATGTATGTATTTGTGTACATATATGTATATTTGTATGTATATATGTACATATTTACACAAATTGACATATATACTTATACACATATCCTCATAAACCTTAGCACCATAATCATCATCCTCATTCTACACTGGAATGAACAACAAGTTATAGGGTTTAAATGATTTCTTTACACAGCCAGATCTTTTCCTCATGTATGAAACTTTTCACGGAACCACCAACTCATCAGGGATTTGAAGTTATATGAGACTTCAGAGGTCATGCAGATCAATTTCCCTACACAGATAAGGAAACTGAGGTTTAATGAAAATAATATTAATTTATTCATATTAATAGCAAAATTTATATTAATAGTGCCAGGGTGGTATTTAAAAACCAAGTTTTCTAATATAAAATTCAATATTATTTCTACTTCATTGTAGCAGAAATAACTTTCAATTACCAAACTATAAAAACCAATATATAATTTTTATTTGATTACTTCTTTTGAGTAACTATATCATCTAAGTTAGAGAGACAAAACATATTACTCTCATACATAAAGTTGAAAAAGTTTGAGGTTTCTCTGGTCCAATCATCTCATCTAAGCTGTCTGGAACCTGAAATACAGAGAAATAAAGGAACTTGCCCAAAGTCACACAAATGCTAAGTGGAAGGGCTAGGATTTCTGCCCAGATCCTCTATATCCAAATTAAAAATGTTTTTTTCTAACTGTACCTCTTTAAATTACAATTATGTAGACCTGTAATAAATTATGCTACTGAAATATGTACCATAGCTAAAATTCAGACTCCTCTAATTTCTTTGTGAATCTTGTCCTTAATGATTAATCTTAACTTTAGTATTCAGACACACACATTGGGGCTACATGATTACAAATAAGAAAAATTCTAAAATGTTGATCATGTACTAAATATTGATGTGAATAGCAGATGATGCACTGAGTTGGAGTGAATATTTTTTCCACAAATATCCAGCTGGGTGGATGATATTGCCAATTTATTATACAACTGTGGCATAGTGGATGGACAGCTGGCCTTGAAGTTGGGAAGACCAAGTACTGCCTGTGACACATTGGTTGGGTGAGACTGGATAAGCCATTAAGTCTCAGAATCACTGAGAGTTGCCTCTCAGTGCTGTAGGCAACTCAATAAAACTATAATTGGCAAAAACACTGCCAACTTGTATTGATGGAGGGAGTTGCCTGACCCAGGAGTACCCTACATCAACAAAATCTCTAAAATTCAGAACCTTTCTCTATCCCACCCTAAAATTATGGAGCAGTGCAATTAGAAGAGAGAAATTATATGTGTGTGTGTCTCCTTCAGTATTTAATGTCACATAAGAGACGTGTCATTTAGTAGTATATATTTATAGGTTGACATAATACAAAAAAGTCATGGATTCTAGGACTAAGAAAATTTTGGAAGGTCATAGATTCTGGCCTTCTCACTTTGTCAATAAAGGAACTGTGGCATAGGAATCATAAATTGCATGTACAAAATGATATATAATTATGTAGGATATTCAGGATTAGAACCTGAGTCCTCTGACTATGAAAGGAATATGTTTTCCATTTTATTATGTTGACTCTCAATCTCCAAATACCAAGCTAAATGAATACTTCTTTATATTGTAAAATCAAGATTATGATAGATTTTAAGTCTGTGAAAATTATACTGCTAAATGCAAATATTTCCCTGGAAGTATTTTCTCTTCAAAATAACTTTTAGATTTTCTCTTCATACAATTTCTTCAAACTGATCAGTCAATTGAATTTTAACAAGGAAAAAAAAGAGGACATTCAGATCAACTTAACTGATTGATTTCTGAATTGGGAGTGGACCAAAAAGCAATTTAATCAAAATAATCACCAGTGGTTGAAACACAAAACATTTGGCAAATCAATTTTCATAATAATAGAGTTTGACAGTCAGATTACTGAATGTCTGAGAAGGTAAAAAAGTAAGAAAAGGAGAAAAAGGATAAAAGAGGAAAAGAAAACAACTGAGAAAACTTTTGACTATGTCGTGAAGTTGCCTGGGCCAACCCTGAGCAGAATCCTTCTGGGGAACTGAGCAAGTAATGAGCCAGACTCATAACTATGGATATAAAATAAGATGACAAATGAGATTACAAATGATACTGCATATAAGCACTTTACAACCTTTAAAGTGCTATATAAATTTATAATTGTAGTTGTAGCAACAAGAACAACTGCAGCTGTTGCTATTGCTACTGCTAATGGTGTTCATTATTACTATTATTAACATTTTCCTTTTTATTATTTTCAACATACTTGGGATCGCATGTAATTTTTACTCTTCTGTGCAGATTTAAACATGTCATTTCCCTTCTCAAAAATCATCAGTGGATCCCAATTGTTTTTTTTTAAAGGAAAAAAAAATCTTTGACATTTAAAATCTTTCACAATTTGGTTCCAGAATGCCTTGCCAGATTTGTTTCTCAATCATTCTTCTGCTTGACTTCTCTGTTCATGCTGAAGTGACTTATTTGTTTATTTGTGTTTATAAATTATGTTGGAAAAAATTAAGGTTATGTTTTGCTCAATTGAGCATCTTTTTTATTTTCTCATTGTTTTTGTTAAACAAAAAATAAGCAATAAGCTATTTTATTTTCTATATTTATATCTGTGCTTCTTATAATGATAGGCTACTACATGTTGAATGTGAGTTGATACAGAAGAGATAAATTTTATGACAAATATGAGCAGAAATGATTCATGAAGTTATGTATTTATGACATATTAGATTACCTAAATGACAGCCTCCAATACATAGGTTATATCCTCCATGGGGATTTTATGATAGGTTGTAAAAATTAATCAATGATGGGCCATGATTCATGGAAATAGTATCTGCATAAAAGAAATCAAAGGTCCATTGAAGAATCAATGTATTATTATTATCTACTTTCTTCACGAAATCTCTACAATTTTTGTCTGACTATGGTCAGTGATGCATGAACACAGAAGAATTAAAGAATGCTGAAATAATTATACATGAGAAAATTTATAAGAAAAAGGAGGAGCTGGAAAATAACTGCCTACCATAGAATTAGAAATAGATATCTGAAAAGGCCTTCAGAGGCCATCTTTTCCAATATGGATGAAGATACAGATTCCCAGGGAGGGTGACTTTCTTAAACAATCATCACCTTACTTCAAAGCCAGTGCTCCTTCTATTGCAGCATACAATTTTTCCATCTACTGTTTAAAGAGAATACAAAGCATTGTTATAAAAGAGTTGAATGTGTTTTATTGACTTTTGTTTTCACAACACTTGCAGTTTCCAATATATTCATTTTTTTTTCTACTTACAAAAGACTAACAGGAGGACCTGAGTTCAAATTTGGCCTCAGACACTTAACACTTCCTAGCTGTGTGACCCTGGGCAAATCACTTAACCCCAATTGTCTCAGAAAAAAAAGACTAAAATTAAAGTATTTTTTCTGCCTTCTTCAAGATGAGGGATATGTATGATTTGCTTGCTTGTTTCCTTTGTCCTAAGTGACCTTCAGGACTGAGGAATAGATACAATTTGGTTTGCCAAGAACTTTCTCTCAGACATTAGATAACATGTTTTTAGGCTTCTATTTCCTTGCTTCCTTCCTTCCTTCCTTCCTTCCTTCCTTCCTTCCTTCCTTCCTT
>JAJPUD010005323.1:0-41049 GCA_023553655.1 Myrmecobius fasciatus
CCTTGATCTTTACAAAGCTTTCCAATACAAATTTTACCCCCAGTCCCTTCCCCTCCCCTAGATGGCAGGAAGTCCACTACATGTTAATAATGTTGAAATGCTTGAGAAGTTATGCAAGAAAAATCCTATCTACAAGAAAAAAAAAGAATCAGAGAAAGGCAACACAATGCAAGCAAATGTCAATAGAGATCATGAAAATGTTACGTTGTGGTCCATATTTCATGTCCCTCTTTCTGGGTGTATATGGTTTTCTTCAGTGAACAACTGGAACTAGTTTGAGACAATTCTTTATTGCAGAGAGCCATGTCCATCAGAATTGATCATCATGTAATACTGTTGTTGCTGTGCATGATGATCTCCTGGTTCTGCTCGTTTCACTCAGCATCAGTTCATGCAAGTCTCTCCAGGCCTCTCTGAAATCGTCCTGCTGATCGTTTCTTACAGAGCAATAATATTCCATAATATTCATATACCATAATTTATTCAGCCACTCTCCAATTGATGGGCATCCCTTCAGTTTCCAGTTTCTAGCCACTACAAAAAGGGCTGCCACAAACATTCTTGCACACGTGGGTCCCTTTCCCTCCTCTAAGATCTCTTTGGGATATAGGCCCAGTAGAAACACTGCTGGGTCAAAGGGTATGCACAGTTTGACAACTTTTTGAGCATAGCTCCAAATTGCTCTCCAGAATGGTTGGATCCGTTCACAGTTCCACCAACAATGTATCAGTGTCCCAGTTTTCCCACATCTCCTCCAACAGTTATCATTATCATTTCCTGTCATTTTAGCCAATCTGACAGGTGTGTAGTGGTATCTCAGAGTTGTCTTAATTTGCATTTCTCTGATCAATAGTGATTTGGAGCACCTTTTCATATGACTAGAGATGGTTTTAATTTCATCGTCTGAAAATTGTCTGTTCATATCCCTTGACCACTTATCTATTGAAGAGTGGCTTGAATTCTTATATATATGAGACAATTCTCTATATATTTTAGAAATGAGGCCTTTATCAGAACCATTAAATGTAAAGATGATTTCCCAATTAGATGTTTCCCTCCTAATCTTGTCTGCATTTGTTTTGTTTGTACAGAAACTTTTTAACTTAATATAGTCAAAATTATCCATCTGGTGTTCAATTAGGAGTTCCAAGTCTTCTTTGGACATAAATTTGTTCCACCTCCACAGGTCTGAGAGATAAACTATATTACGTTCCTCTAACTTGCTTACAAAGTCCCTCTTTATATCTAGATCATGAACCCATTTAGATCTTATCTTGGTATGTGGTGTTAGGTATGGGTCAAGCCCTAATTTCTTCCACACTAGTTTCCAATTTTCCCAGCAGTTTTTGCCAAATAGAGAGTATTTGTCCCCAAAACTGTGGTCTTTGGGTTTATTGAACACTAGATTGTTAAGGTTAATGCCTAGGTTGTCCTGATAACCTATCCTGTGCCACTGATCCACTGCTCTATTTCTTATCCAGTACCAAACGGTTTTGATGACCGCTGCTTTATAATATAGTTTTAGATCTGGTACAGCAAGGCCACCTTCATCTGCCTTTTTTTTCATTAATCCCCTTGAAATCCTTGACCTTTTGTTTGGAAGAACAAAAGTTCAAGCATTTCAAGACGATTAATGACAAAAATGCAAATGAAAGTAGCCTAGTTGTACCAAACCTAAAAGTATATTATAAAGCAGTGATCATCAAAACCATTTGGTATTGGCTAAGAGATAGAGTAGGTAATCAATGGAATAGGTTAGATTCACAAGACACAATAGTCAATGACTATAGTAATTTAGTTTTTGATAAACACAAACACCCTAGCTTCTGAGATAAGAACTCACTATTTGACAAAAATTTCTGAGAAAATTGGGGGGAAAATGTGGCAGAAAATAGGCATTGAACAACATGTAGCACCGTATACCAAGATAAGATTGAATTGGGTTCATGCTTTAGAAGCAAAGAGTGATACTATAAGCAAATTAGAAGAACAAAGCATAGTATACCTCTCAGATCTGTGGAGAAGCAAGGAATTTGTGGACAAAGAAGAACTAGAGTACATTATGAAATGCAAAATGGATAATTTGCTTATATTAAGTTAAAAAGATTTTGTACAAACAAAATTAATGTAGAAGAGAAGCAGAAAACTGGGGAAAATTTTTTATATTCAATGGTTTTTATAAAGGCCTCATTTCTAAAATATATAGAGAATTGATTAAAATTTATAATAATATAAGCCATTGGTCAATTGATAAATGTCAAAGGACATGAACAGACAATTCTCAGGTGAAGAAATTAAAACCATTTCTAGACATATGAAAAAAATCCTCTAAATCACTACTGATCAGAGAAATTTAAATCAAGACAATTTTGAAGTACCACTACAAATCTCTCAGATTGGCTAAGATGATAGGAAAAGATAATGATAAATACTGGAGGTGTTGTGGGAAAATGGGACACTAATACATTGTTGTTGGATTGTGAAGTGATCCAACCACTCTGTAGAGTAATACAAAACTATGCCCACTCTTTGTGGACATACCCTTTGATCCAGCAGTGTTTCTACTGGGCCTATATCCCAAAGAGATCTTAAAGGAAGGAAAGGGACCAACATGTGCAAACATGTTTGTGGCAGCCCTTTGTGTAGTGGCAAAAAAAACCTGGACACTGAATGGATGCCCATTAATTGGAGAGTGGCTGAATAAATTATAGTATATGAATGTTATGGAATGTTATTGTTCTGTAAGAAAAAAAAATCAGCAGGATGATTTCAGAAAGACCTGGAGAGACTTGATTGAATTGATGCTAAGTGAAGTGAGTAGAACCAAGAGAATATTGTACACAGCAACCACAAGATTATGGGATGATCAATTCTGATGGACTTGTCTTTTTTTTTTTTAACAATGAGGTGATTCAGGCCAATTTTTTGAAATTGACTTGTGATAGAGGGAGCCATCTGCATCCAGAGAGAACTATGGGGACTGCATGTGATCATAATATAGTATTTTCACCTTTTTGTTTGCTTGTTTTCTGTTTTCTTTCTCATTTTTTCCCCTTTTTGATCTGATGTTTCTTGTGCTGGATGACAAGTATGGAAATATATATGTATATATATATATATAAATTTTATATGTATGTATACATAGAAGAATTATACATGTTTAACATATATTGGATTATTTGCTGTCTAGGGGAGGAGCTGGAGAAGGAAGGAAGAAAAAAATTTGGAACATAAGGTTTTGCAAGGGTGAATGTTGAAAACTATCTTTTCATATACTTTGAAAATAAAACGCTATTATTTTTTAGAATGAGTATGGTAGTTGTTTTTTCAATCCTTTTAGATATCTTTCCTTGTTAGTACTTTCTATTCCTTCAAATTAGCTCCTGTTTGTTTATCCATTTACATAATGTATTTCTCAGTAAAATGTAAACTCCCTTACAAAGGGACTGCTTCAAAAAATATTAGCATTCTTAATATGTAATGTATTGCCTTGCTTAATACATAATAAATATTTGTTTAATTATATTTAAATATTTATGTCCAAAACTAACCCAATTTTTAAAGAAAATTACTAAAAATGCTTGATAGGACTGCTTTAAGGTATTGGAGTAGAAAATTTTTCCAAGAACACTGCCATATAAATCGTTTATCAGAATACAAATGAGTAACAGGAATTGACTCAAGGTTCCATATTCCCATCAGAAAATAAAATGTCTGTATGTGTATTAAGATCTTTTTAAAAGAAAGTTATTATCTCTCACTATACTGAGAACTGCAGAAAAACTATGCTTCTCTTTCTTAGAAGAAAGAGGTCAAGAACAAATTACATTTCAAAACTTGTTATCAATTAACATGAATTGTACAAGGCTGGAAATTGAACTCATAAAGAGTCATGCTCATACAGAGGTGAGGGAATTAATATCAACTAAGATGAATATAAATTATTAAAGTAAATTTGTACATTAATAAGAAATCATTTTGATTCAGAATATAATCATATCAAAAAAGCTATAATCCTGTTAAATGCCCAGAGGTTCCATGGTATAGACAACATATCTGTTGCATTGTTACCACTAAAAAAAAACCCAGTTCTCCTTAAATGGAGTCATTGACATGATATTTAGAAAACTAGACATTTGCATGGCTTTTGTACAATGAATTTTCCTCTTGATCTTAGTGACTGTGTTTTTTTTTTCCTAGCATGGTGCATCTTGTGCCTTTTCAGTCAAACTTCTAAAATATTTTCTTATATTTTGTTTTCTAATGTTCTTGGAACTGAAGTTCAGACTTGAGCACTGGGACAGAGCACAACATTAATATACAATCACTGTTATAATTAGATCATATTTTAATTAAAATTTTCTAAAGGTCTAGAATCAAGGTCATGTAAGAAAAGATGGTCATAATGGTAAAAATAACTTGTATTGGGTAGGACTGATGCAAGAATTTAAATGTGTAAAATATTTTAATATCATGGGACACAAAGACCCCACAAAATAGATGAAGTAATTTATACTTGGCACTGGTAGGAAATTTTAAATCATGAAAAATACTCCAGTTTGAGAGATTAATCCATTCTCTTAAATTACTAGAATAACAACATTAAATATTGTATAGCTGACAGTGTTCCAAAGTACACTGAAAAAGATGATAAAATGTCCTCTGTCTGGGTGGAGTTGAATCCTGGAACAATGGGCAAACCACAGATCTGTGAATCTAGATGGAATTTATTGAACTGGTAACTGAAAGAACTCAAGAAAGGATGGCTACCTATCTGAAGGGTAAAACAAAGGGCATTCATTTACTTATTTTTAATTAAGAAGAGATTTTTCTTTCTCTTTGATCTATTTCCACACTAAAAACAAAAACAAACAGAAAATCTGGAAATAAAAAAGAAACACAAAACCCTTGTAAACAAATAATATCCAAGTAAAACAAGTTCTCACTCTGGTGATACTGGAAAAACAATAATAATAACAAAAATAACAACTTCTCTCACTTGGCATATTTTGTTCATCACCCTTCTCTGTTAGCAGGTAGGTAACATGCTTCATGTTCAATGCTCTGGAATCATGGTTGCTTACTGTGTTGATGAGATTTCTTAAAGTTTTCAAAGGTATATGATTATATTATATTATAGTCTAAATTGTCCTGGTTCTGCCCACTCCCCTTTGAATGCAAGTCTTTTCAGATTTCTCTGAAATGATCTTTGTCATCATTTCTTAAGATATAATTGTGTTCTGTTAATCCACATATAATACTTTATTCAGCTATTTCCCAAGTAGTTCACACCACTTTAGTTTGCAAATCTAATTTAATTTTGACCAAAAATAAATAAAATAAAAGTAGCTGTGTGTATATACATATATATGTTTATGTATATATGTGTGCACATCCTTTTCCTCTTTCTTTTTATTTTTGGAGGGTTTGTAGACATCACTTTAGTAACATCACTGAATCAAAAGATTTACAATAGAAGTAGCTTTGAGGACATAATTCCAACTTGCTTTCTAGAAATGAAGGGGGGCAGTGTTAGAAATACCAATAGTATATCAATATGCCTTTTCCCCCTACAATCCCTTCAACATTTTTTGTTTTTCTTTTTTATCAGCTTTGCTCATCTAATGGATATGAGGTAAAACCACAGGGTTGCTTTAATTTCCATTTCACTAATTATTAATGACTTAGAACATTTTTTCTTATTATTATTGGTGGTTTATATTTCTTCCTTTGAAAATTGCCTGTCCATATCCTTTAACCATTTATCAGTTAAGGAATCACTTTTATTCTTAAAGGTTTGAATCTATTTCTTAGATATTTTGGACACGAGACCATAAAGATTAATTCTTATCAACTAAGGAGTTTTGCCACTATTTGCAGGTAAAAAAAATACTGTATAATCTCATGACTTGTTCTTTTTTTTTTCTTATTCATTGCCCCAAAACCATCTTTACTTTTCTGTGGTATAACATCCTATGAGAAGTAATTCATGAAATTAGGTTAGTTTTTCCTTATTAAAAATTATTGAAATTCTCATTAAGAAATGGGAAATTTGGAAACTAGTAAGGAAGAAATTAGGACTTGACCCACACCTAACACCACATACCAAGATAAGATCTAAATGGGTTCATGATTTAAATATGAAGAGTGATATTATAAGCAAATTAGAGGAACATAGGATACTTTACCTCTCAGATCTGTGGAGAAGGAAGGAATTTGTATCCCAAGAAGAACTGAAACTCAGTTGAACACCAGATAGATAATTTTGATTATATTAAGTTAAAAAGTTTTTGTACAAACAAAACTAATACAGACAAGATCAGAAGAGAAGTAATAAATTGGGAAATCATTTTTACATTTAAGGATTCTGATAAAGGCCTCATTTCTAAAATACATAGAGAAATGACTCAAATTTATAAGAATTCAAACCATTCTCCAACTGATAAATGGTCAAAGGATATGAACAGACAATTCAATTTTCAGGTGATGAAATTAAAACTATCTCTAGTCATATGAAAAAGTGCTCCAAATCACTATTGATCAGAGAAATGCAAATTAAGACAACCCTGAGGTACCATTACACACCTGTCAGATTGGCTAAAATGACAAGAAAAGATGATGAATGTTGGATGGGATATGGGAAAACTGGGACACTGATACATTGTTGGTGGAGCTGTGAATTGATCCAACCATTCTGGAGAGCAATTTGGAGCTATGCTCAAAAAGTTTTCAAGTTGTGCATACCCTTTGACCCAGCAGTGTTTCTATTGGGCTTATATCCCAAAGAGATCTTAAAGGAGGGAAAGGGATCCACATGTGCAAGAATGTGGCAGCCCTTTTTGGAGTTGCTAGAAACTGGAAACTGAATGGATGCCCATCAGTTGGAGAGTGGCTGAACAAATTATGGTATATGAATGTTATGGAATATTATTGTTCTATAAGAAATGACCAGCAGGATGATTTCAGAGAGGCCTGGAGAGACTTGCATGGACTGATGCAGAGAAATGAGCAGAACCCGGAGATACACAGCAACAACAAGACTATCTGATGATCAATTCTGATGGACATGGCTCTCTTCAACAATAAGAAGATTCAAACCAGTTCCAATTGTTCAGTGATGAAGAAAGTCATATATACCCAGAGAGAGCCCTGTGGGATCTGAGTGTGGACCTCAACATAGCATTTTCACGCTTTGTATTGATATTTGCTTGTATTTGTTTTCCTTCTCAAGTTTTTTTTTTCTTTCTAGATCCGATTTTTCTTGCGCAGCAATATTACTGTATAAATATGTATACATATATTGAATTTGTCATATATTTTAATATAGTTAACATGTATTGGACTATCTGCCATCTAGGGCAAGGGGTGGGGAAAAGAAGAGAAAAAATTTGGAACAGAAAGTTTTGCAAGGGTCAATGTTTAAAAATTACCCATATATATGTTTTGCAAATAAAAAAGCTTTAATAAAAAATAAATAAAGATTTAACTATTTTAGGGAAATAAGCCTAAGGACATTGATGTGACTTCCTTGTTATCTGAGTTCCAAAAACTCCTAAATCAAAAAGGGTTTCCACCTTTTCCCTCTGGCTTCATATAGATGTTATCTCTTTAAACTATGAAAAAGTAAGTTCCTTGAGGACAGAGACAATTTTATCGGAGTTTACAGGAGTGATAACAGCTTAAAATTTTGATCCTGAATTGAATAAAGGTATATTCTTAGTGATTATCTTTTTCTCCTTTGGAAGGTTTTTTCTCTACCTTGACTAAGTAATCTTCCTTTTTTCAAGAGTTAGATAGACTACTATGATCTTATTTCATTTTTATATTGAACATAAGGCTAGTTTCAGCCAGTATTTGGTGTACTATACTTTGTAGATGAGTCAACTATATTTTGAATTACATTATTATTATGTAAGATATACAGGATACCTAATGACTTGCCTACATTAGGTCCTTAATAAATAGTTATTGGATGAAATTCAACAGGCAATATAGACATATATATATATATATATATATATATATATGTATCAGTGAAAAGAGTTCTGAATTCTGAATTAGACCTGTTTTTGAATCCCAACATGTATTATGATTCATGTCCTATGTAAGATATATAGCCAGGGAATATTTTTTGCAATAGTTTTTGGAGCTGCTTTTGAACCCACACTATGTCATAAATGATCAAGAACTCTAGTGCTTTAATGTTGAAGATTCAAGATCAGAGTCACTAAAGCTACATAAGGATCAAACAAGAGTGGCAAGACCTGAAAGTATTGTTGGGGAGAAGAAAAAGAGAAAATCATCTCATGGAATGGCAGTCATGACATCCTGAACTCAATTTCTTCTGAATTAGGATGCTGATTGAGCCAAAATGAGAACTTTCACTGTTGTCCAACCTGTCCAGGTGACAACCAGGAAATATTCAAAAGATCCTAAGACCCAGTATTAGCCAGTTAAGTGACCATATGGATAAGAGTATGAGAGTATTAGCTCAAAGTTACACTGTGCTTTCTGATATTCTATTAGAAGAATTAGATAGGATTATCAAAACAGAAGTTTTTGTTAATAAATCTACAGTAAGACATATATTTAGAAATGGAAGGGAATTCAGAGGCAATTAGGTTTATTTTGTTCATTTTAGAGTTGCAAGCAGATTAAAATTTGTCATATCAGGTGGGAACTCAGACCATGATTTAATTAGTTCTATTCATAAAAAAACTATTCTGAATCTGGAACTAGTTAAGTCATGATAAAGTTAAACATGTGATGTTAAGGCACTCATACAATTTCTTAAAGCCAGTTCCCTTCCAGCTCTAAATTGAAACTTATGTGATTCTATTATCTGAATCCCTATTTGTTTCTTATTGCAAAATAAATGTCTACAGAGTCTAAGAAAGTATAGTGAGGAGCTCTTCATCATGAAGCTTTAGTACTTTAGTACTAAAGTGGTAGTTCAGAGATTAGTACATTGGTTAACAAGGAAAAACAGCATAATGAAGAAAAGAAGAATATATCAAGAGAGAAAAAGACTGATTTTCCTGTGTTTTTTCTTTATTTCTTCTTTCAGTAAATATTTATTGAATGACTACTTGGTAAAATTACTTTTAGATAATACTTGGAGGGAGACAGGTAAAATTGAAATTTTATTTATGGTCCTTGCTTTCATGGTGCATATATTCTAGTTGAAAAGATAATGCACAAAAAATATTATAATACAAAATGTGAAAGTGAGCAAAAGACATTCAAGATGTTTGAGAAGAGAAGGGAGAAGCCATTGTAGCCTAGAGAGATCAAAGAAGGCTTCCTGGAGGAAGAGGCACTTAAAGTGAAACTTAAAATATTATTAGGATATGTAGATAAAGATAAATCCAAAGAATATTCTAGGTAGAGGGAGCAGTATGAACAAAGAAAAAGAGTTGAGAATGGTTAAAGTTGAGAAATGATAGTCTAATCCTCTGTTCCAAAGGACACATTATTACAGGCTGCAGTTATGTGGAAGAGCTAAATCTACTTCCTCTAAACAATGACCAGAGGATCATGGTTCTGGGACTAGAAAGACCCTCAGGAGCCATCTAGTCTACTTTCCCCATTTTACAAATGAGAAAACTAAGGGCTGGGGAGTTAAACTTGCTTGACCAAAAAACAGGATTTGAACTCAGAGATCATAACTACAAAGTTAGTGTTCTTTCCACTATACTGTTCTGAGATATAATGTGGTCCAGACTCAGTATCCCCCAAAAGAAGCAATATGGCATTAGAACTGAGGCCAGAGGGCTTTATTTAGGATCCCAGCTCTTCTATTTGCCTGTGTGACTTTGCATTAATCACCTAACTAACCTGGGTTGCAGATTCCCTAAGTAATCCCTAAGGTCCTTTTCAACCAGAAATCCTATTATTTAGGACCCAGGTTAGGGTCCTGACTCTACTACCTAATAAGTGCTTAAAATGGAAGAGGAGCTATATCCAAAGAGCATTGAAAGTTCTCTAGTCTGACTAAATGGGAAAGAAAGAAAAGAAAGGAGAAGTGAAAGAAGGAGGAAGGGAGGGAAAGAGAGAGGAAGGAAGAAAAGGGGAAGGGAAGGAATAAGAGAAAGAGAAGCAGAGACAGACACACACACATAAAAGGGAAAAGAGACAGAGACATGCACACAGAGAAGAGAAATAGACAGAGACATAGACGCACACAGAGGGGAGAGGGACAAAGAGACAGAGAGACACAGAAAGACATAGAGAAAGAAAGAAATTATAAGTTGATGGCATTTGAAACAGAGTCAGAAAGACCTGATTTTTTAATCCCACTTCAGATACATTCTACTTTTTTTTTTTTTTTTTTGCTTTTTGCTGAGGCAATTGGGGTTAAGTGACTTGCCCAGGGTCACACAGCTAGGGAATGTTAAGTGTCTGAGACCAGATTTGAACTCAGGTCCTCCTGACTTCAGGTTTGGTGCTCTATCCACTCCGCCACCTAGCTGCCCCTAGATACATTCTAGATATAGCCATATCCGTAGGTGAATCATTCAACCTCTCTGAGCTTCTATTTCTACCTCTATAATTTGAGATAATATCTATAAAACATGATTGCTGTAAATATCAAATAAAATAATATATTTGAAAATGTTTTATAAAACTTAAAGTACTATGTATTACTAATTATTAATGTTCTTTTTTAAGGGACTGTTGAATATCAAAGAGATCCCTACCATTAACAGTTAAAAAGTTGCCTCCTCCAAAGACATATTACCCATCATTATCCATTCCCCCCCCAAAAAAAACCTATTGGTCTCTTTCCAACCAAAGATTTGGAGAAATTGCATTATTAGGCTCAAAATCTAAAATTTTGTGATACATCAAGTGATAATTAGTATATTAGAAGCTGCTAAACATCCTCCCACCACCTCATTTATTTTTTTATGAGTTCATCCATTTGTTCATTTACTTCCTAAGATATAACTTAGAGAACTTAATACAAAATTTGAGAAGTGGTCTAAGTAGGAGAGAGTTCACTGAGTTTATAAATTCCTTAAAATTAATATCATCTGACTTCCTTCCGGGGGTGGAGCCATGATGGTGGAGATCAGACAGGAGTCTCTGTAACCTCCTCTAACCTCCCCTCAAACCAACAACATATGAAGCCTCTAGACTAATTCTGAAGCAAAAAAAATCCACAATATCTGGAGAACAACACGATTCTAGAAGAAGATACTCTGGAAGAGCCTCAAAACAGGTCTCTTTTAATTGGGCAGGGGGGTGGTCTGCTGAACCCAGACTGCAGCAAAGGGAGACCAGGGCAGGCAGCTGGAGCAGGGAGCTGGAACAGAGAGCTGGAACAGGAGTCGGAACAGGAGTGGGAGAGTTGTGCTTTTCACACACCTGGGAGTCTTCTGCGGGCCTCTTGGACCAATCTGTCCTGATTGTGGGCACGTGGTTTGGAGGGTCTGCCTTTTGAGGGGGATAGACTGTAAACCTCTGAACCCCTGATGAGCATCAGACCTAGCTGCCATTACACAGCACCTTAAAGCAATCAATCAAACAACAGGACTGATCAGCACCAGAAATAATTCAATCAGCGGAGCTGCAGCAGTACGAAATATTTCATTCAGCAGAACCGCACCAGGGTGAACTAAAGCAGAACTGCCCAGTTCCTGAAATAACTCAATCAGCAGAACTGCCCCAGGGCAAATTAAAGCAGCTGTCCCACCTTTGCCCTAAACAGACCTCACACCTTTAAAAAAAATGAATAAAAAACCAAAAAGAGCTCTCACCATAGACAACTTTTATGGAGAGAGGGAAGAACAGACCTCAAATCCTGAGGCCCCTAAAGGTAAAGCAACTCCAGAAAAAGCCCCAAAGAGAGACATAAATTGGTCTCCATGTCACAAGGCTTTCTTTGAAGATTGCATAAAAAATCTTAAAAGAGAGTTAGAAGAAACATGGGGAAACGAAATGAGATCACTGCAAAATAAAATAGTAAAAATGGAAAAAGAATGCAATGAACAAAAAAATGTAATTGGTCAATTGCAAAAGGAACTAAAAACAGTAACTGAAGTAAATAAAACATTAAAAATTAGAATCGAACAATTGGAAATTAATGACTCATCAAGACTTCAAGAATCAGTCAAACAAAAACAAAAAAATGAAAAGATAGAGAAAAACATGAAATATCTCCTAGGAAAAACAACTGACCTGGAAAATAGATCTAGGAGAGACAATCTAAGGATTATAGGGCTTCCTGAAAGCCATGATGAAAAAAAGAACCTAGACACTATCTTCCAGGAAATCATAAAAGAAAACTGCCCTGATATTTTAGACTCAGAAGGCAAAATACTCCTTGAAACAATCCACCGATCACCTCCTGAAAGAAACCCAAAAATTAAATCCCCCAGAAATATCGTGGCTAAATTCCAGAACTATCATACCAAAGAAAAGATATTACAAGAAGCCAGAAAGAAACAATTTAAATATCGGGGAGCTACAATTAGGATCACACAGGACCTAGCAGCTTCTACTTTGAAGGATCAAAGGGCCTGGAATCAGATATTCCGAAGGGCAAAGGAACTTGGATTACAGCCAAGAATAAGTTACCCAGCTAGAATGAGCATTATCTTCCAGGGAAGAAGATGGTCATTCAATGATATAGGAGAATTTCACCTATTTCTACTGAAAAGACCAGAACTGAACAAAAAATTTGATCTACAAACACAGAACACAAGAGAAACATAAAAAGGTAAAAAGAAAAAATAACTCTTGAGAACGATATTTATGTTATACACACTTATAGAATGAGGGTTGATTTTATGAATCTATTATTACATTATGATTATGATACGATTACGGTGATTTTATGATTATTATGATATGATTACTCTGATTTTATGATTATGATATGTTTATTGTGATTTTATGATTATTATGATATGATAAACTGAAAAAGAAATTAGAGGTAGAAAAGGAATAACACTGGAAGAAGAGGAAAAGGAAGTAAAATAAGGGAAATTACATCACATGTAGAGGCAAAGAAAACCTATAATGATTGAGGGGAGAAAAGGGAGGGGAATGAGAATTGGGTTAATCTCCATCTCATCAGATTTGGCTCAGAGGGAATAATAGACGTACTTATAAGGAAACAGGAGGGAAAGGGGGGAAAAGGGGGTGGGTGGGGCTCTAAAGGGGAAGGATTGTTTGAGGGAAGTGGTTTTCAAAAGCAAAACAGTAGGGAGGAGGGAAAGGGGATAAGAAAGAGAAAAGCACAAGCTAGGGTAAATAAGATGGCAGGAAATACAGAATTAGTTATTTTAACTGTGAATGTGAATGGAATGAACTCTCCCTTAAAGAAGAAGCAGATAGCAGATTGGATTAAAAACCAAAATCCAACAATATGTTGTATACAAGAAACACATCTAAAACATAGAGATACATACAGGGTGAAGGTAAAAGGCTGGAGCAGAATCTATTATGCTTCAATTGAACAAAAAAAAAGCAGGGGTAGCAATCCTGATCTCAGACCAAGTAAAAACAAAGATAGACTTAATTAAAAGAGACAAAGAAGGAAATTATATCTTCCTAAAGGGTACCATAGATGATGAAGCAATATCAATACTAAACATATATGTACCAAGTGATATAGCATGGAAATTCCTAGAGGAAAAGTTCAGAGAGATGCAAGAAGAAATAGACAGCAAAACTATAATAGTGGGGGATCTCAACCTCCCTTTCTCAGAACTTGATAAATCAAACCACAAAATAAATAAGAAAGAAGTTAAGGAGGTAAACAAAATGTTAGAAAAGTTAGGTATGATAGATCTTTGGAGGAAATTAAATGGAGACAGAAAGGAGTTTACTTTTTTCTCAGCAGTCCATGGAACTTATACAAAAATTGACCATGTGTTAGGACACAAAAACCTCAAAATCAAATGCAAGAAGGCAGAAATAATAAATGCATTTTTTTCAGATCATGATGTAATAAAAATCACATGCAATATAAGGCCAGGAGAAAATAGACCAAAAAGCAATTGGAAACTAAATAATTTTATCCTAAAGAATGAATGGGTGAAACAGCAAATTACAGACACAATTACTAATTTCATCCAAGAGAATGACAATAATGAGACAACATACCAAAATTTGTGGGATACAGCCAAAGTGGTAATAAGGGGAAATTTTATATCTCTAGATGCTTATTTGCATAAAATAGAAAAAGAGAAAATCAATGAATTGGGCTTGCAACTAAAAAAGCTAGAGAAAGAACAAATTAAAAACCCCCAATCAAATACCAAACTTGAAATCCTAAAAATAAAAGGAGAGATTAGTAAAATTGAAAGTAAAAAAAACTATTGAATTAATAAATAAAACTAAAAGTTGGTTTTATGAAAAAACCAACAAAATAGATAAACCTCTAGTTAATTTAATTAGAAAAAGGAAAGAGGAAAATCAAATTGTTAGTCTCAAAAATGAAAAGGGAGAACTTTCCACCAATGAAGAGGAAATTAGAGCAATAATCAGGAGTTACTTTGCCCAACTGTATGCCAATAAATTTGATAACCTAAGTGAAATGGAGGAATATCTACAAAAATATAGATTGCCCAGATTAACAGAAGAGGAAATAAATTACTTAAATAGTCCAATTTCAGAAAAAGAAATAGAACAAGCCATTAATCAACTCCCTAAGAAAAAATCCCCAGGACCAGATGGATTTACATGTGAATTCTACCAAACATTTAAAAAACAGTTAACTCCAATATTATATAAACTCTTCGAAAAAATAGGGAATGAAGGACTCCTACCAAACTCTTTTTATGATACAGACACGGTACTGATACCTAAACCAGGTAAAGCAAAAACAGAGAAAGAAAATTATAGACCAATCTCCTTAATGAATATTGATGCAAAAATCTTAAATAATATATTAGCAAAGAGATTACAGAAAATCATTCCTAGAATAATACACCATGACCAAGTAGGATTTATACCAGGAATGCAGGGATGGTTCAATATTAGGAAAACTATTAACATAATTGACTATATTAATAACCAAATTAACAAAAAACATATGATAATCTCAATAGATGCAGAAAAAGCATTTGATAAAATCCAACATCCATTCCTATTAAAAACATTAGAGAGTATAGGAATTAATGGACTTTTCCTTAAAATAGTCGGTAGCATCTACTTAAAACCATCAGCTCGCATCATATGTAATGGTGATAAACTGGAACCATTCCCAATAAGATCAGGGGTGAAACAAGGTTGCCCACTATCACCATTACTGTTCAATATTGTATTAGAAATGCTAGCCTTGGCAATAAGACAAGAAAAAGAGATTAAAGGAATTAGAGTAGGTCATGAGGAAACCAAATTATCACTCTTTGCAGATGATATGATGGTCTACTTAGAGAACCCTAGAGAATCAACTAAAAAACTATTAGAATTAATCCACAACTTTAGCAAAGTTGCAGGATACAAAATAAATCCACATAAATCATCAGCATTTTTATACATCACCAACAAAATGCAACAGCAAGAGATACAAAGAGAAATTCCATTCAAAATAACTATCGATAGTATAAAATATTTGGGAATATATCTGCCAAGGGAAAGTCAGGATCTATATGAGCAAAACTACAAAACACTCGCCACACAAATAAAGTCAGACCTAAACAATTGGAAAAACATCAAGTGCTCTTGGATAGGTTGAGCGAATATAATAAAGATGGCAATACTACCTAAAGTAATCTATCTATTTAGTGCTATACCAATCAAACTCCCAAGAGATTATTTAACTGAACTAGAAAAAATAACAACAAAATTCAACTGGAAAAACAAAAGGTCAAGAATTTCAAGGGAATTAATGAAAAAAAATGCAAATGAGGGTGGCCTAGCTGCACCAGATCTAAAACTATATTATAAAGCAGTGGTCACCAAAACCATTTGGTACTGGATAAGAAATAGAGTAGTGGATCAGTAAAATAGGTTAGGTTCACAGGACAAAATACTCAATGACAATAGTAATCTAGTGTTTGATAAACGCAATGACCCCAGTTTTTGGGATAAAAACTCACTATCAGACAAAAACTGCTGGGATCATTGGAAACTAGTATGGAAGAAATTAGGCATTGACCCACACCTAACACCATATACCAAGATAAGGTCAAAATGGATTCATGATCTAGGCATAAAGAATGATTTTATAAACAAATTAGAACAATGTAGAATGGTTTACCTCTCAGACCTGTGGAGGGGGAAGGAATTTGTGACCAAAGAAGAACTAGAGGTCATCATTAATCACAAAATTGATAAGTTTGACTATATCAAGTTTAAAAGTGTTTGTACAAACAAAATGAATGCAGACAAGATTAGAAGGTTAGCAGTAAACTGGGAAAATATTTTTACATCCAAAGGTTCTGATAAAGGCCTCATTTCTAAAATACATCGAGAATTGACTCAAATATATAAGAATTCAAGCCATTCTCCAATGGATAAATGGTCAAAATATATGAACAGACAATTTTCAGACGAAGAACTTGAAACTATTTCTGGTCACATGAAAAGGTGCTCCAAGTCACTATTGATCAGAGAAATGCAAATTAAGACAACTCTGAGATACCACTACACACCTGTCAGATTGGCTAAAATGACAGGAAATGATAATGATAACTGTTGGAGGACATGTGGGAAAACTGGGACACTGATACATTGTTGGTGGAACTGTGAACGGATCCAACCAGTCTGGAGAGCAATTTGGAGCTATGCTCAAAAAGTTATCAAACTGTGCATACCCTTTGACCCAGCAGTGTTTCTACTGGGCCTATATCCCAAAGAGATTTTAAAGGAGGGAAAGGGACCCACATGTGCCAAAATGTTTGTGGCAGCCCTTTTTGTAGTGGCAAGAAACTGGAAATTGAAAGGATGTCCATCAATTGGAGAATGGCTGAATAAATTATGGTATATGAATGTTATGGAATATTATTGTTCTGTAAGAAATGACCAACAGGAGGATTTCAGAGAGGACTGGAGAGACTTGCATGAACTGATGCTGAGTGAAATCAGCAGAACCAGGAGAACATTATACACAGCAACAAGCCTATACTATGATCAATTTTGATGGACATGGTTCTCTTCAACAATGATGTGATTCAAACCAGTTGTTCTGCGATGAAGATAGTCATATACATCCAGAGAGAGGCCTGTGGGAACTGAGAGTGAACCACAACACAGCATTTTAACGCTTTCTGTGAATATTTCCAAGCATTTTGTTTTCCTTCTTAGGTTGTTTTTTTCTTCTCTTTCTAGATCTGATGTTTCTTGTGCAGTAAGATAACTGTATAGATATGTATACATGTATTGTATTTGTCATATAATTTATCCTATTTAGCATGTATTAGATTACCTGTCATCTAGGGGTGGGGGTGGGGGAAGGAGGGGAAAAGCTTGGGAAAAAAAAGTTTTTGCAAAGGTCAATGTTGAAAGGTCACTCATATGTTTTGTACATAAAAAGCTTTATATAAAAAAAAGAAACTGAGTGGATACCCATCAATTGGAGAATGGCTGAGTAAGTTTTGGCATATGCATGTTATAGAATATTATTGTTCTATAAGAAACAATAAGCAAAGTCTGAAGAGGCTCGCTTGAAACTGATGTTGAGTGGAGTGAGCAGAACTAAGAGAACATTTTACAAAGCAACAAGATGATTATGTGATGATCAAGTGTGATGGACTTGACTCTTTTCAACAATGAAGTGATTCAAGGCAATTCTAAAAGACTTGTCATGGAGAGAGCCATCTACATCCAGGGAAAGAAACTTTGGAGACTGAATGTGGATCACAGCATAGTATTTTTTTATCTTTCATTGCTGTTGTTTTTGTTTATTTGTTTTTTATCCTATCTTGTGGTTTTCTCCCTTTTATCTGATTTTTTTTTGCTGAGCATGATGAATATGGAAATATGTTAAGAACTGCATGTTTAATTTATATCAGATTGTTTGCTGTTTTGGGGAGAGGGAAGGGAGGACGAGAGGGAGAAAAATTTGGAAACAAGGTTTTGCAAAGGTGAGTGTTGAAAATAATCTTTCCCTATATTTGGAAAAATAAAATACTATGAAAAAAAATTAATCTCATCTAATATCACAACTGTATTTACTGCCCCATCCATCTCAATATTGACTCACATTAAGCTTACAATCCACTAGTACTCCCTGGGTTTTTATCATATGAATTACTGTCTAGCCAAACCTTGCCCAAGTGATAGATAGATAGATAGATAGATAGATAAAAAGATAGATAGATAGATAGATATAGATTTATCTTTTTTTTAATCCAAAAATAAGAATTTACATTGATCTCTACTAGAATATACCATATTACATTTAGCTTTATGTTTCTAGTCTGGAAGATATTTTTTGCTTTCAAAATTTGTCTTCCAATATGGTAGTTATCTCTTCCAGTTTCATATCAGCCATAAAAATGTTTTTTTAATTAATCTAATCAATTTTTCATTAAAGTTATTGATAAAAATGTTGAATGGGACATGACTATACACAGATTCCTTAGTCAATCTGCTAGAGACATATCCCTGGTTAAGCTCATATTCATTTTTAAAAGTCAATTCCAAACCTAACATATGATTTCTTAGGTTTTCATTACCCACTTTTTACCCCCAAAATTTCTGTTTGTCTAGAGTTAAGGAGGCAAAATAATTGTATTATTATTAGGTTCTTTCTCCTGAAAAACTAGAATTTACTATTAATTTTTATATCAGGAGGTGCTAAATATCACTACCATTACTATTTTGGGAAGTGCTAAACATCATTACCTTCATCAAATGTCTTAAATTAATTTAAGTACATATATACTTTATTAGTGTTATTCTGATCTATCAATCCACTAACCCTATCAAAAGAAAGGGAAATGGGTTTATTATGGCATAATCTTATAATATCATAGGAGTTAGAGAGGAAAGGGACCTTAAGACAATATCTTATCCACAGTCTTTCTCTTTACATAAGGTGAAAAGCAGAGGGATTAAGCCATTTGTCCAAGGTAATAGAGAAAAATAAGAGATTCAAACCTAAATCTCTGTCCTGAGATCCAAGGTTTGTTTCATAATACCCTGCTGACCTCTTACTACATCAGACTAATGAAACAACTCTGGCTTGTAGTGCTTTTTGCTTCCTTTACCAAGTGTTAACAAACCATCTCTTTAATAATGTATACTAGAATTTGGCAAGAAAGCAGAATCAGTCTCCCTGGCCTTGTGACCAGAGTAGAAAATTTGAATGTTCCTGCCTATGCTTTCCCAGGGCCAAAAAGGAAGAATGAGGATGTTTGAAAGATGCAAGCTATAGCACAGAGAGAAATTCAGTCTTAAATGAAAAAGAAGTTTATTTTGATGTATAAGGAGCAATAGTAAGAAAGCAATTTTTTAAAACATCAAAGACTTTCAGCTCTCGATTATACACTCAAATGAAAAGGAATAGTAATGCAGCTAATGCTAGCATAAAAAATACCAATCATTATAATGCCTTGCAAATATGTGCTCAATAAAGGTTTGTTAAATTACAATATGTTTTTATATTTAAATGTTAATAAATGTGCCTTGGCTTTAAAATGTCATAATACTATGAAGTATATAAAAGTCAGAATCAGAAAACCAGAATATATATTTACTCTATCTCCAGTACTTAATGTAGTACCTGGTATATAGTGGGAGTTTAATAAATGCTAATTTACTGGCTGGATTCCTAAGATATTATTTATGAATAAGCAATTAAAAAATAAGGCAGCACATAACAAATTCTTCTCTAGGTTCAAAAATTGTTGTTTTCCAACCTTTAGCATTTAAGAGTGTTTATTTTCAAGATGTTATAAATAACAGAAAACATATATTCCTGGCTCCTAGACCTCAAAAAAAAATTCTTGTTGGCTGAATAAATGAAATATTTGTATCTGAATAAATATATGTAAATATTTACTTCAATGCTGGGGTGGATCTAATATGTCATCAGTATGGGTACCCTTATCAACAATATGGATTATTGCACTCCTGCCTTCTCACCCTTTTTGACCCTTGTCTATGGTCTTTCATACTCAAGTGATGGTAAGGCATTCTTCTAAATTTTATGACATTATATATGTTCACAGTATAACTTTTATAAAATAGAATTTAATTAATTAAAAGATCTTTATTTGATTCAAGATAGATAACAGGTAGTTCAAGAGAAAAACAAGGTTGCTTTATTATTTTTTTGCATTGGTAAGTTGGACATTGGTTTTGACTCTTTACATTACTCATAAAAATATCACCCTAGAGAAATTAACCTATATCCATTGTCTTTTAAATTTTATAGATTCTGTCAACAGAAATAGAAATTATTATATTCAAGAAGAATTAAAATGGCGAAAGGAGTGACAGAGTTTGAATAGGAGTATTTTGTGTGTGTGTGTGTGTGTGTGTGTGTGTGTGTGTGTGTGTGTTGTAGGAGTAGGATTGCCAGGGGGACAATAGGAAAAGAAATTGAAAGTTGGGTTTGACCTTCAAGCCATCTAGCCTCCTTATTATATAATTGAGGAAATTGAGACCCAGGCAGACTAAGTAATTTTTTTTCCAAGAACACACAATACTATCATCCTATGAGTACTTAATACAACACTAAGTAGTTCCTCAACCTTTCCCCAGTAAGAGTGCGAAGGGATGGGGCGGGAGGCAAAGTCTAGAATGGGGTTGCCATGCATCATTATGGTAGTGATGTAGGAGTGGTAGCTTGGAAAGTATAGCTCCGGGCATAATGGCATGAACTAGTGAAAGATTGGGCAGAAAAGACAGTCACTGTGGGAAAAAGCATGCTTTGTCAAGCAGGAAATATTCCTCTAACTTCCCAGTACTAAAAGCTGATACGTATGTCATTCTTCCCATCTCAGTTTTATCTATTTGTTGCATATATAAGTACTTGTTAGTAGTTAAGTAGACAGCTAAGATCATATTCATCTGGATGCATCTGCATGTCAGGGAAAACCAGATTCTACAAATTATGATGATATGACATTATAAAAACCCACAACAACCTAGTTACTGGTGAAGCTGGGACCAGTGTTCAATAACAGCATTATTAGAAGACTTCCACCATAAAACATTTTGTCAAATCCATCTCATATCCCCTAATCTAAATGACTTTATTTAAGGATTGGAAGGTGGTAAGGTGGAGGGGGGGGGAATCAATGACTTTTTTTAAGGTGAGAGTTTAAAACCTAATTACTTTTCATTTTATAAATAGAAAAATGTATTCATGGAATGGGTCTAGAAGCAAAATTACATTCAGTCTACAAGTCAACTCAAGTCCCTTTCTGTATTCTAGCCCAGTTCCCACACAGCTCGATTCACAGGGCATACAAACAGAACATAAATCACAGAGGGAAGATTCTAAAAATAATCGCTCATTACCTGGAGAGTCTCTGGATCTCAAGGCTGTTGGGACAAAGCAGTTCTTTTGCACCTATATCCATGCATGGCCAGAAAACACAATGGGCTAAATGAAAGATCACAAGTTTTCATGAACTCAAGCCGCATTTTGCTTGCCTTTACTGCATTATCAGTACATATGGGGGTGTGTCACTTTGGGCCAGAATTTTCAAGTAGCTAAACACAGAAATGAAATTCTACTCTATAGATCTTTGCTTTGCTAATGGAGAAACTAAGGTGGTTCCCTTCTTTTGGGGATTCCCAACATATTAGTAGCGGTTAAAGCACCTGAGCCCCAGGTCTCTATAACAATTGTCTGAAATCCCAGGTGTCTGAAATAAGGTTGTGCTGAGAGACCAGGATGAAAGCTATTCTACAGTCTGGAGGGAATTGTCTCAGTACCATGGAAGTGAAACCTCTAAGAATGGCAGTGCTTATCAGAAGTCTTATGGAAAGAAACTCCAATATGAGTAGAATTTATAATTCCTAATGAAGTACACTCATTTGCAAAAACTTATGATTTATGACTAATGTTTTGCTATCTGTGCAAAGATGCTAAGGTAACTTGGATTTAGTTACTAAAATGCTTTTAGAGCACAGAAAAAAGTCCTAGATTTTTATTGTAATTGTTATGTGTTTTTTAAAAAAAATTTTTTTCTAAGCTCCTATGCTCCATAATTTGCTTTCCTTTATACCTATCACCTGTCTTCAAATGAATTCAACCTTAAGTGTGATTCAACATCAATTTAGGTTAAGTGTTAAGTGTTAGTGAATCTGAAGGTGTTATACAAAGGTATTTTTCTATTATTATCATTATTAATTTATATTAAATTATACTATGTATGAGTGTGGTTGGCATAGAGAGAGAGAAATTATACAGACCCTGTTCTCAAAGAATTAAAATCTCAAGTTCTAATTTACATCTACTTTTTTTTATCCAAGAGAATGTAAGGAAATAGCAAGCACTGGACTGAAAACCTAGGCTTGAAACCTTCTGTCTTTTAGTGTTTGTGTAGATAGTCAGCTAACCTCCCTGGATCTAAGTCAACTGACTTGTAAAATCAGGAGTTGGACTCCATGGCCTTCTTTCTGCTCTAAATTTATGATTCTTGAAAGCAAAAATGATTTTTAGTTGTATCCTCAGCATTTCACATAATGTCTAATCCACAATAGGTACTTAATAAATGCAAATTGAATCAATGAATGTTTATACTAAGTGTAATTCATAGCTGCTCATTCATCCTGTTTAGTTAAAAAAAAAGTCTTAGAAAATTCCATCCTTATTTTGGTGGTGTATGAATGTACCCTGCTGAGTGAGTGTGCTAAGAACTATCTATGGATCTCAGACAATGAATGAACTTCTAGAGAAGTCTCATCCTTAGAGAATTTGTATATAGATAGACAGATAGACAGACAGATAGATAGATAGATATAAATATAGATAGATAGATTTGTATATATAGATATAGATAGATAGATTTGTATATATATATATATATTGACCCAACTATAAACACTAGGAATTCCTACCCTTTGGCCAAACTCTACCTCATAATTGTGGCAAGCTTTCTATATTTCACTAATCCATATTTATTTAAATTTAATACTGGCATACCTTGGAGATATTGAGGATTTAGTTCCAGACCACTGCAATAAAGCAAATATTGTAATAAAGTGAGTAAAACAAACTTTTTGATTTCCCAGTGCCTATAAAAATTATGTTTATACTACATTGTATTCTATTAAATGGGAAGTAGTATATTTTAAAAAATGCACATACCTTAATTAAAAATACTTTATTGCTAAAATAAAATCTAAGCATCATCTGAACATTCAATAAGTCATGATTTTTTCTGCTGGTGGAGGGTCCTGCCTTGGTGTTAGTGGCTGCTGACTGATCAGTGTTATTTACTGAAGGTTTGGGTAGCTATGGCAATTTCTTAAAATAAGATAACAGTGACATTTCCTCACCAATTCTTTTTATTTGAATACTTAGATGCTACTGTCGGATTATTGATTGCCCTAATTTCAACATTGTTGTGTTTCAGGGAATAGATAAGCCCAAGGAGAGGGAAAAGAGACAGGGTTGGCTGGTTTGGTTAGGTGATAGAGAAATAAGGACATACACAATATTTATCCATTAATTTCTCTCTTTTATATAGGTAGAAAGCATGTCAGTGGCTCAAAGGATAGTTTCAGGCTTAGAGTCAGGAAGATCTCAGTTAAATTTGGCCTCAGATACTTATTTGCTATGTGACACTAGTCAAATCATTCTACCCTGGTTGATTCCATTTTTTCATATGTAAAATGAACTGGAGAAGGAAATGTCAAGACACTTCAGTATCTTTGCCAAGAAAACCCCAAATGATTTCATGAAAAGTTGGATATAATTGAAATGACAAAACATCTACAAATTATTATATGGGCAGGGTTCATAGAGCCTCGAAACAATTACAATAGTAACATCAAAGATCACTGGCCAAAGATCATCATTATAGATTTAATAATGATGAAAATGTTTGAAATATTGTTAAAATTATCCAAAAAATGAACAGAGACACAATGTGAACAGGTGCTGTTGAAAAAATAATATCAATATACTTGTTTGATTCAGGGTTGTCACAAATCTTCAATTTGTTTTTTTAATGTAGTATATCAGAAACACAATAAAACAAATTTCAATAAAATGAGATATGTGCAATAAAGATGATTTTTAGAAGCATAATAGGCTTGTGTAGTAAGAGACTAATAAGTGCAATGAACATTATGTAAAAATAAAGTGGTTGTACCCTGAAAGTTCCATCAGAACAGACTAAGTTGAAAGCTAACAATTTTCAGAAAGACAAAGATAATGCAGTCTGAGTCTTCCCTTAAGAGGGTAATGGAAAATAAGCTGCATAGTTTCCTACAACAGGTATGATATGACTTATGGAGTCAAGAGGGCTTGTCATTAGTTAAAGATGAAATTCAGGATTCACAATCTGGACTCAGGCATGGATTCTTGGAATCAAGAGTAAAATAGAACGATGATTACATTTTCTCTAGCCATGGCTATTAGGTTACTAAATAGGACCTCTGTCCATTTCTCATATTAGCTAGACCAGCATAGAACAGAGTGAGTGGACTTGACATTTCCAACTAAGAACCATGCTACTACAATTAATGCCTCTCTCACTTACAGAGCATCAGCTTTCTCCTTTGCTCTTCTCATCACTTCCTTTGCTTCCTAAACCTGGCCATTAATATTCTATGAAAAAGTGTCGCATTTGGTATGATAACTTCAGGGATATTACAAGTGAATATTTCTCTAAGCAATATATCAGAGATCTGCCTCTACCAGGGTACTATGACAATCCTCAAGCTTACCACTCACCACTCAGACTGCTGTTTTCAAAGCAGCATAAAGAAAAAAGCACTGGACAAGAAATTTTAGGAGTTGTATTCTAATAATGGTTCTAGCTATATGACTGAACAAACCGTACAGCATCACTTTGATTAAGTTTCTCATTTGTAAAATGAAGCATTTGAGTTTGATGATCTTTAAGGCCCTTTCCAGCTCTAAATTTGATGTCCTTTGATCCTATGACGCAATAGCTTCTGTTTATTTCAGGTCTTGTTTGTAACACATAGTTTCTATCTGATTCTGAGTAACTTACTTAACCTCTCATTGTGTTTATCCATTATCCAAGACTATAAGATGCCTAATTGGTCTCCAGTAACATTTCTCAGGAGTGTTTCCTCACAGGGAACTCCTTACATGGGAGAAATACTAGATCTGGTCCATCAAAAATCATAAAACATGATACAAATATAAGTTGTTTAAATTAGGAATATATCCTATCATCATTGCCTGAAAGCTTCTATCCCAATCTTAGACTGTCTTTCATTGGGAAACGAAGTGAATAAATGCATTAAAGATTAAAATAACAACTGCTTCAGAAGTCAGTGACCTTACTTTTTCCTCCTGTTTTGCTAGGAATCATCTGATTCCTGGATAGATTTTGACCCTTTCATGATCTATCTCATTCTTCCTCTTCACTTCTGCCTTTTTGTATTATATATTATCTTAATTTTTAATCTAATATCTCTTCTCCCTTCTCACCTGCTTACTTTATATATGTGGCCTATTTTCCCTATCCTGGCTCCTTACTTACTGGTCACCTCATCCTTCTAGTATCTATAAGTCAGTATAATACTGTTTTCTCCTTCTCATTATATCTCTAGCATTTCCGTGGATGTGAAGGGAAAATTTCAGTATGGGAATTATTCAACCCCCAATGGCCCCTTAGAATCTTCTCAAGCCAGTTTGTGGTGATGACAATGATTGCAACAATAACAAAGACTTTGACAACAACAATAATCATGACAAAAAATAATATTGTTAGAGAACACAAGTACAATGACAGCAAAATCAACAAGACAGTAACTGCCATTATAATGTCAACAAGAATGAACAATCATGAACAATAAAGACAAAGACAAACAACGAGAATGGAAAATGATGAAAAGCTACAAAAATCAAAACAAATTGGCAAAAAGAACCATAATAAAGAAACCATAATAAAAGAATCATAAATAAGTCATGACAATTATAAGAATAACAACATCAACAAAATGGCAGCAAAACCATAAATGTTTCAACAAAAATGGCAACAATATTTTTAAATCAAAGAAATAAACAATAATAGAGATAGCAATATGAACAATAGGTAACTACAATAGTGGAAACAATAATTTGTACCACTCAATAGTTTGCAATGTTACATTACCTCATTTGAGCCTTACAACAACTACTCTGAGAATTATCTACTCTACTTATAATCATCTCCACTTTACAGATAAAGAAACTGAGGCTCAGAGATGTGAAGTGAGGATCACTCAGCTAGCAATTATCAGAAGCATGATATGAGCCCAGAATGAGATTGAGGCAGAGCCCAGCCCACTTCAGCCTTTCAGAGCTTCAAGATGATTTTCTTTGAGTCAGAAATTATGATCAAACTAGCTTTACCTTTTACTTTCTATGTAATCTTGGAATGTCCTCCTTTCTCATATAAAGGAATTTAGAAAATGTTTTTTCTATGATCTTTTCTAACATCAAAATCTTTGACTCTATCAACTCAGATAGGAATAAAGTTTGTGCACCTACCAGGGAGGAAAGTAATTCTGGAAGCCTTAAGGTTTTTAAAGGACCTGGTTGTGTTCCAGCTAGACTTCCTGATAACAAAGCTGAAAATGAGTTGAACAGCCCAATGGGAGTGGAACAAAGCTTCCAAGGATCTCAGATGTAGAATTGATATATAGAAGTGGGGAGCTTCTGGGTTTTCACAGGATTAGATGAGAGCTGGAGAAGTAATAGCATGACAGTTTTTAGATCAAATCAAGTAATGGTGCGAGGAGCCAAGAAATTGGGAGACACATCCAACTCTCTAGTGTCTATTAACACAAAGAGAGAAGAAAACATTTCCATATGTAAAGATCCCTAAAACATAAAACCTTCCCTCACCTTGGAGTTTGGATTTTTTGTGGATTTGGACTATGGAAATAACAACAAAAAATATTTAAATAGATTTTATTATGTTCCACTTTATAAGTATCATCTTATTTAATCCTCACAAAAAATCTGGGAGATAAATGCCATTAGTATCTCCATTTTAAAGATGAGGAAACTGCAGCAAACAAATATTCAGTGACTTGACCAGAGTCACATAGCTAATAAGTGTGAAACATGATTTGATCTCAGGTATTTCTGATTCAAGGTCTAACTCTATCCATTGCCCTACATAATGGCCAAAGAAATCAAATTTATTTGATCTTGGTGTGCCAACAACAATTCTAGCTACATGGCTCTTGTCTGATAGCTAATTTGATATCATAGGTCAGTTAAATACTGTTTTTAATTGTTTTTTCCTGACTGATAAAACAAACAAGTGCTAAATGGGGCTTAAGATGTCTATTTCCCCTACGGTAAACCTATTATTTCTGGGAAATTCAAAAGCAAATTGCATATACATATTACATTGAAACATTCAAAGAGTATAAGCAATTACCTAAATTGCTAAGGAAATGTTCTTCTCAACACTTAAACTTTTTTTTTCTCAATAGTATTTTATTTTTCCAAATACATGCAAATATGGTTTTCAACATTCATTTTTGTAAGACATTGTGTTCTAAAATTTTTTCCTTCCCTCCCCCCTCACCAAGATAACAAGCAATCTGATAGAGGTTAAATATGTGCAATACTTATAAATATATTTCCATATTAGTCATGTTGTGCAAGAAAAATCAGACCAAAAGGAAAAAATCCCCACTAGGAAGAAAAAACAAATAAACAAAAAAGGTGAAAACAATATGCTTCATTCCACATTCAGTTTCCATAGTTTTTTCTCTGGATAAGGATGGCATTTTTCCATCCTAAGTCTCTCAAAGTGCCTTGAATCACACAGTACTGAGAAGACCAAGTTCATCACAGTTAATCATCACATAATCTTGTTTTTTACTGTGTTGACTAGTTAATTTGAAGAGGTCTTTCCTTGATTCAAGGAAAAACTAGAGTCAATATCATATATGTCAAGTATGTGTTTGTATAAAAGAAAGCAACAATTTTATCCTTTCAAATTGAATTTATTTATACTTTGCTATTAGGCAGAAAGGAGCTATCTGTCTGGAAAATTTTTAAATGAAGTTGTTTCAAATTGAGTTTTTAAAACTGAGTTTAAGAAATAAAGTCAATAAAAGTCTCATTTTCAAAAGCTCAAAGTAATTTTTTACATAAATCCATTGTTACTTAAATCCTACATTAAATTTTTCTCTATATTTGGGCACTTTCCACCTGTTAAATCATAGAAAGGTCAACCAGATGGTAGCTGGGCAACAGTTTCAATTGGATTATAACATCCTTATACTTCTGTCCCATTGTGATTTGTGTGTAATAGTGTTTTAAAGAGCAATACAGAAATGAATAGATGATCTCTATGGCCCTCTCTAGCACTCAGCTCTGACTACCTAAGCTTACCATCTAAAGTACATATTTAACTTCATTTCTTTCTCAATGGTACTCTCTAGGCATATATTTGGCAATTATTGTGGAATTAATTTCTGCTATGATTGCTGTCTCATGGTTGTTTTGTGGACATACCATTGCAAAAATGTCTTATTAGTTGAGTACATGGGAATAGATTAAAAAAAAAACTTGAAGGGTTCTATAAAAAGAATTGTTGTTGGTTTTTTTTTTTATTTTTAAAGACGGATCTTTAAATACTATCACTATAAAAATGTTAAAATAAATTAGGAAGATGATGACACCAGGGCTTTGAGGGATTAAGTGTCTTTCCCAAAGTCATTTAAAGGAAAGAAAATAATCACATTACTCTTCCTAGTAATTGTAAATAATTTTCTCTTATGTTGTTTATGTTTTCATAAACTTTAAGCTACTCCAACTTAAAAGAACCTTTCCCTCTACCCTTGAGAAAGAATGGATGTAAAAACTACGTACTATCTCATTTTGCCAATGATTTATATGTGACTTTGAATTAATCATAGTTCAGTAAATAAAAGCAAGAATCTTAGAGAGAGAAAAGGATACAGGTAATTCTGGAAGAGGGCCAAGCCCTGGATATTCAAATAGTTTATCTAAAACTTCAAACCACCACCATTCTCTTAATTTTTTTAGACTGGAAACAACAAAGTTATGATTTGCCATATCAATATAGCACCTGATCCAAATCAACATGAACACCAAAGAAGGAGAAAAAGGGCAACCAAGGAATTTGTCTGCACTTCCATCAGGAAACACATATTTTTGTCTAAAAATCAAAATTCATTAACTCTACTTGAGCAGTTCAAGTTCAGGAAAACAGGTTGTCAATCATTGTGACAAGAGTGAGCAAAACAAAATCAGAATAGAAGTGAACATTGAAACATTCAGTACAAAGAGACCTAAAACATGCATGTTAATTTTCTCATTTGCATATATTTTTTTAAGCTTACATCATAGCACCTAGAAGGATTTGGTATTATTTAAATATGAAAAACTTTAGAAAAATAGGGAGTAGTAAACATCCATTCATTTCTGTTACCCTGGCTCTTTAGGAGAATTAAATCTAAAAAGTCCTCAAGTTTGCTATAACTTTTATGTAAATAGTTCAGAGAGATGAACTATATGCTGTTAGTATTCCCGATCTAGGCTCAGTCTGCTTTTCTAGCTTTATCCTCCATTTATCCTATATCCTAGATATAGGAAAGTACAGTGGAAATGGCCCTGGATTAGGAGTCTGAGGGCCTGGATAGAAATTAATTACTTTCTACACCTTTAACAAGTAACTTCATTTTATTAGTCCTCAATTTAAAGATATGTTAAATTAGAAAATTGGACTTGTTTGTCCTTTGTTCTCAAAAAAGTTCATGATATCAGGAAAGTGTTGCAATGACATGCAAGTTAATTGGATTTAAGTGAGGGAAGATTGTGCAAAGTTACCTGTCTCACTTTCTCCCATAAATATTTTATATTGTCCATAGTTAAGTTAAATGGATTTTCTCTATTTCTTGATGCTCAACTTTATTGGTAACATATAGAAATATTGATAATTTGTGTGGGTTCATTTTATATCCTGCCACTTTGCTAAAGTTGTTAATAATTTCAAGTAGTTTTTTAGTTGATAGCCCAGAATTATCTAAGTATAATATCATATCATCTATAAAAAGTTATAGTTTTGTTTCCTAATTGCTTATTTTAATTCCTTTTTGACTTATTGGTATAACATTTCTGGGACAATATTAAATAATAGAGATGATAATTGTCATACTTGCTTCACTCTTTATCTTACTAGAACGGCTTCTAGCTTATTCCCATTACATATAACACTTGTTGATGGTTTAAGATAGATGCTGCTTATTATTTAAAGGTAATTTTCATTTATTCCTATGCTTTCTAGAGTTTTAAAATATTAATTGGTGCTCTGTTTTGTCAAAAGCTTTTTTCTGCATTTGTTGAGAATCACATGATTTCTGTTGGTTTTGATATTGATATGGTCAATCATTCTGATATTTTATCAGCCCTGCAATTTTGGTTTAAATCCCACCTGGTTGTAGAATATCATCCTTTTGATATATTGCTGTAATCTTTTTGCTAGTAGCTTATTAAAATTTTTGTATCAATATTCATTAATGAAATTGGTCTATATTTTTCTTTCTCTCTTTTGGCTCTTCCTGGTTTGAGAATCAGCATCATATTTGTCTCTTAAAAGTATTTGGTAAGAATTCTTTTTTTGCTTATTTTTCCAAATAGTATAAATAGTATTGAGATTATTTTTCTTTAAATGTTTGGTAGAATTTACTTATGAATTCATCTGGTCCTGGGGATTTTTTCTTAGGAAGCTAACTGATGATTTGTTTAATTTCTTTTCCTAATATTGCGTTATTTAGCTGTCCTCTTTGAGTCAGTCCACTATGCTCCAGTCCCTTACCTTTACTCTGTGAGTATATTTCTGCTTCATTTTTATTTCTTGTAAATAGCATATAGTGGGATTCTGATTTTTTCAATCCATTCTGCTATCTGCTTCTGTTTTATTGGTGAGTTCATCCCATTCACATTTATAATTATGATAACTATATTTCCCTTATGTTATTTTGTGCTTGTTTATCCCCTCTTTCTCTAATCCCCCCTTTCCCTCTTCACAATTATTTTACTTCTGATCACTGCTTTCTCCAATATTCCCTCCCTTTCATCAGACTCCTCTCCCCTTCTCCATATGGGATAAGATAGATTTCTATATCAAAATGAGTGTGTATGTTATTTTCTCTTTGAACCAATTTCTTGAGAGTAAGTTTTAATCTTTGCTCTCCACCCACCCCTATTTCCATCTTTTCTTCCAATATAATAGCCTTTTCATGCCTCTTTTATGTGGGATAATTTACCCCATTCATTCTCTTAGCTCACCCCTACTTCTTTCAGTGCAATTCTCTTTCCACCATTTTATTTTGGTTTTGTGCATTATCATTTCAATTAAAGGCATCTTATATCTACACATATACTCTTACTAATTGTTCTTATAGTAATAAAGCTTAGTTACAAATATTTTCTTGCCATATAGAAATATAAACAGTTTAACCCTATTGAGTTTCTTATATTTCTCTTTTTTTATTTTTTTTTATTTCTTCTGAGTCTTGTATTTGTAGGTCAAAATTTTTATTCAGTACTGGTCTTTTAATTAGAAATGTTGAAAGTCCTTTATTTTATTAAATATCCATTTTCCCTCAAAGATTATATTCATTTTTTCCAGCTAGATGATTCTTGGTTGCAACGTAAGTCATTTGTCTAATATAAAACATGTTTCTTTAATAATTTCCTGAAAAATATTGTCCAGGTTGTTGTTGTTGTTTTAGTTTTAATCATGACTTTCGAGTATTTCAATAATTTTTATATTCTCTCTCCTACATCTATTTTCTAGATTAGTTGTTTTTTCAATAAGAAATTTCACATTTTCTCTTATTTTTTATTTTGTTTTATTCTATCTTGGTGCCTTCTAGAATTATTAATTTCCACTTGTTCAATTCTAATTTGGAAGTAATTATTTTATTCAGTGAGCTTTTACACTTTTTTTTTCACATTTAACCAAGTCTGGTTTTAGGGAGTTCTTTTCCTTTTGGGGGGAATTTTCCTTGGCAAATTTTTGTATAACCTTTCCAATACTATTAATTCCCCCCCTTATTTCCTGGCATTACTCTTATTTATTTTCCCAATTTTTATTTTTCTTCTTTAATTTGCTTTTTAAAATTCTTGTTAAGATCTTCCAGGAATTCTTTTTGGGTATAAGAACAAATTACATTTTTCTTCGAGGCTTTCTTTGTTGCCATTTTGACACCATTGTCCTCTTCTAAGTTTGTGACTTGGTGCTCTCTAATACCATAGTAAATTTCTATAGTAAAGTGCTTTTTTGGCTTGTTTTTTTCTCATCTGTTTTCTGCCTTTTTTGTGATGTGAGAATTGAGCTCTGGTCCTGCACTGTCCCAAGTTTTTATGCTGGGGCTCTGGGTCTTCTGAGCTTCAAGGCTTAGCCTCTTGCTTCCCCTGGAAGGTAGGCTGTCCTTCTGCATTACATGAGGGGCCTCCCTGCTGGTATCCCCTGGGTAGGTGGACCCTTGCTGATGGGTTGCTCTTGTACAAGAGTCTTTTGGTGACTGGCCCTGGAGGAGTAATTTTGCTTACTGATCCGTCCCAGGGGTGAAGTACTGCTGCTGGCTTGCTATGGAAAATGGACCTCTCTGCTAGTAGGCCCCAGGAGAAATTTTGTTGCTGACAAGCCCAAAGGGTGGGAGTGCTGCTGGGTTTCTATAAAACAGGCTTGCTACTGGTAGCCCTGGGGCAAGGTCCGACTCTTGGCCAGCCCCAGGAAGGACTTCAGGACTGGTCAACAATGAGACTCTCTGGTGGCTTGTATTGGGGATGGGATCACTGGGCCCTAGCCTTGCAGTGCTATATACCTCTTGCCTAGGAGTCTGCTTGTTTGCAGGGGGATGGTTTCTATCTTGTAGATAGCCCCAGGGTTGGAGCCCTGCCACAAGTCTCCTGCAGTGAGGCTGACTGCTGCTGGGGCTGTTCTGGGACCTCTTTCTCATCCCACCCCAGTAAGAGAGACCTTTCCTGCTGGGCTGGTAGGCTGTTTCCCTGCTCCTAGAACAACTCTGAAGGGGTTGTCTAGCTGTTCAGAGAGGAATTTGGGAGGGCTTTAAAGGTTTCTGCCACCTTGCCACTGGAAATCCTAGGACAGAGTTTTGCAGATTGGGTGATCACAAGTAAGGCTCTTAATCTCTCAATGTCCACAAGTACTGTAAAATTTTAAATTATTTGTTTTTACTCTTGTCCTTTTAGCCATTTAACTATAATATTTGTCATCTATCCAAATTTTATCCAATCCTCAGGTCTCTCTCTCTCTCTCCTTTTTTTTCTGAGGCAATTGGGGTTAAGTGACTTGCCCAGGGTCACACAGCTAGCGAATGTTAAGTGCCTGAGATCAGATTTGAACTCAGGTCCTCCTGACTTCAAGGCTCGTGCTTTATCCACTGAGACACCTAGCTACACCCAGTCTTCAGATCTCAACTCAAAAATATCACAAGTCTAAAGGTATAGACTATGCTCATAGTTCTGATCACTGGAAGAGACCCTGGAGATCAGGTAGTCCAGAAATGAAAATAGAATAAGAGAGATTGAATCCACCACTCCCCCAAACTATGCTACTTACCATTTGTTTGACATTGGACAAATCACTTCCCTTTTCTGGAGTCCCTTATTTTCTTACCTGTAAAGTGAGGGGTTGCATTAGGTAATAATTCTTTTAGCTCTAGAACAGGAGTTCTTAACCTGGAATCTATCTGGGATCCATGAATTTCATTTAAAAAATTTTGATCAATATATTTCAGCATAATTAATTTCTCTTTTAATTCTTTATATTTTATTTTATACATTTAAAAACATTTATTTTCACCACTATCAATCACATGCACACACACACAAGTTTTTTTAAACTTGTCATATAGATTATATATTTCTTAAACTGGTCATATAGATAATATATCATTAATCATAATATATAATTATATATATTCTAAAAGTTTTATGTACAAAATTGTACGTCATATAAAATATAATCATATAATGTCTAATACCATATATGATATATCATTAAAATATATATTCTATTGGTATTTTGACACCTCATTTAATTCTTGTTATTTAGTTTTCTGTGTTCTTAGACCTGGTCTGTTTCCCTAATAGTATGTCTTTTCAAGATAGGAGAAACATCTATATTCCCTTAGAACTATATGCTTTGCATATAGTAGCTGACAAATAACCCTTAGTTAATTTCATTTAGAGAGTTTGCTTTCATGGAAAAAGATTGAATCATGTATGATCAGAAGTTCTGTTACAGAGATCTGCAAAGAAACCTAAACCAACTGGTTACATAATTTGACTGCATTATCCCACCTAGTGTCAGTTCCCTGAATTGCAAGTACAAGCTCAAGTCTTTAAAGTAATACTTTTGAAGGAGGTGAAATAGTGACAATGAATTTCAGAATATCCTATCAATGGAAGAATACACAGTATGATGACCCTTGAGGTTTTTAAATATGATTGAAATAAAGTCCAGAATACATCAGTTTAGATTGCTTTGTCCTATTAGGATTACAAGAATTCTGTAAGATCTTGTTATCCCAAGAGAAAAGGTTAACTAGTCACACACACACCCACACAAACAAAAATCAATTAACTAATCAATAATGAATAAATTAGTAAATGAAAATAAAACAATGTGTTAAGATTATACTATTGCACTCTTCTATGGGCATACAATAAAACTGTCGCTGTCCTCAAGGAACTTACTTTTTCATAGTTTAAAGAGATATCGGTTCTCTACAACATCTTTAACAAGTGATCATTTAGCATCTGCTTGGAGATGTTTAGTGGAAGGACCCATTTTTTGTACACTTTAAATTGTTATTTTTTTCATGATATCAAGTTAAAATCTGCCTGCCTGCAACTCCACCTAATGGTCCTACTTTTTCCCTCTGGGGCAAAGCATAAAATATTTAAACTCACATCCCTATGGCAGACCTACAGATACTTTAAGACACTTAGCATGTCTTTACTTACCCGTCTCTTTACTTAGCTAACAAAATGTGAAATAATTTGGCTTGTCCTGGCACCTGGACATTTGCACTTATATATTTCCTCCTTCCACTTCTAGTAGAAGGAAAAAAAAAAGGAGAGAGGAGAGAGAATTGACGTTCTTCCCAGGGAAGGAAACAGAAATTGGATCATTTTTGAGCAAATGTGTGTAATTCATGTTTACCCCCAATGGCTTACTATTGATGGTTATTTTTCAAGTCTTAAAATAGACCATCTTTTGTTCTGTAGGTTTTATTTATATAACAGCCTGAAGGTAGGAGTTGGACTTGATTATATCTTGAAATTCAAAGTGATCCAGTATTTTAGGAGATGAAACCCGATACAATGAATTGGATGAGTTGCCAAGTCTCCTAGATTCCTTGGATATAACACTTTAGCTCATTGTCATTCAGGTCTAAACATTTCATTATATAATTTGAATCTCCCTTAACAAAACGAGGAAATCCACATTTTTCCTAATTCAGAGTATTAAAAGATAAATAATAAGCAGAAATAGAGATAAAATATTTATTAAGCATTTAACTATGTTCGAGGCCCTGGGAATACATATACAAGCAAATGAGACAGTTCCTACCCTCAAGGTGTTTACTTTTTTTTTTTTTAAGATGAAGCCCCCTTTCGAAAATAAAAACAATCCTGAATTAGTAGACATTTTAGTGAGACAAGTTAAAAGTCACCTCAGCTCCTTCCCATTTCTTCCACTTGGAAAGTGGGGGTAATCTTCAGTTAATGAGGAGGGGGACTGCCATGGCTTTGATTGAGTTGAATTAACTTGAAGTTGAGTTAAACAGATGTTAGGTGAAGTGACAAAAGTGAACAATGTCAGGGTGGAAATACAATTTAAAATTTAAAATAATAAAATTAAGACTCAAATGACAGGAGGCTACTCGAATAAGAGTAATTACAAAATAAGATTTTTCCTTTTAGGAAATCTTCTCCCTTATTATAGGTGAAGGATAAAGTTAGGAGAGTAAGGATGTGGATTCACATGATATTGGATAGTATTAAGCCCATGTCAGCTTGATTAGGAGAACTTATATTTTAATAGAGGAATAAAGCACATAAATCTAAATTGGAAGAGAGGAGGGTGGGAAGAAGTCCAGAGATTAAGTCAAGCATGAAATGAAGTGAACAGCTTTCTGAGACCCTCAGAAAATGGCAGTCTGTACTAGAAACTTACCAGTCTTGAAAATGGGCTTTTCAGAAATAGTATCTCCAGAGAGGGAAGGCTGTAGCTGAGGAAATAGCAAAGGGAATTCACTAATTCATCCAATCAATAAATATTAAGGTGTTTGGAGAGAGCAAAAAATTTTTTTTCAAGGATTTAGCTAAGGTATGGTCCCTAGCCTCACAAATCTAAGAAATACAAATCTAAGAAACATATCATGTTACACCACAGCTAGGCAAAACCTAAGCTTTTCAGATAAAAACAAAACAAAACAAAACAGATAATCCAGACAAAGGAAACATTATTTTATTTACACCTTGAAAATCATATTCCTATCATAACCTAGGTGGCTTAAGTCAACTCATGTTATGAAAGCTATGAAAATTTTCTCAAATGAATGGGACATAATTTGTTCTGAAACCAGTGTTCTTTCAGATTTAATTTTTCTCAAGAAAAAGAAACATTTGAGCTCAGTGTGGTGGCACATACGAGTGATTCCTAATATACAGGGAATTGGATGTTGGCAAATAACTTGAAGTTTGAATTCCAAAGCGTCTGTGGGAAAATCAACCAAGTGTCCACACTTAGTCCAGCAGCAATTTGGTAATCAAACCCCTAAGAACAAAGACCCAATCTGTTTAAAAAGGAGTGAACAAGTCCAGGTCAAAAATAGTGCAGGTCAAAGCTTCTATGCCAGTCAATATGGAACTGGACTAATGAGTGGTCACTACACTGCCAATTGACATGGGATGGAGACACCTAGTCTTGGAGGAGAAAATGGGAAATATTTGAAAGACTCTCATTAGGCTCATAAATTTACAGCTGATTGAACCATGAAAATTCTGTTGAGAAAAGCCCTGATTTTGAAGATGAGGAAATTAAGGCCCAGAAATGGTAAGTGAATTGTCAAAAACACACAGGTACTAAGTGGCAGAATCAGGATTCAAATCTAGATCCTTTTAGTCCAAATCCAAAACTCATGCAGATGTAAGGATAACCTATAGTAAATTTCACATAATATCAGACTGCAAAAACCATGGCAATTCTAAACTATTATCATGGAAAATATTAACTTGCTTAAATGATAAACCTTTCCACCAGAATGAAAACAAATATTCTGATAGAGCTTCTGCTATAGCATTGCTGCTGGATGCTATTCAGTGATAGAATAGTGGCAAACCATGCATGTAAAATTGACAAAATGATTCATCCATATTGCATAAAGTCAATTACTATCTCCCCCCAATCTATAAGGCTTCCAGCTTTAGAAAGCATCTCTTTTAAAAAAAAATATATAGAAATAAGTCATTTAATGTATTCAAGCATTCTAAAATGATTGTGTGATGATCCCTTTCACTGACCTTGCTAGCATTCCAGCAAGCATTTGACAGACACAATAGAAATGGCTTATTATTAATTATTTCTGGGCATCTTTGTGTGTCTCAGCATATCACTAGAAAAGGACACTTTCAATAAGGCAATGGTACCTCATTCAACATCCATACTAAACAGCAAAATATTGTTTTAAAGAAAATTAGCTTTTTAAAAATTGAGAAGTAATTAAAAGTGAAAATAATCACAGAATTTCATTTCTGAAAAAAATTTTTTTTTTTCTTTACTTTCATCTCTCTTTTTTGTGCAACCAAGAAGGCAATTGTTAATATCAAACTTGTGATTTAATAAGAAAAGGTTTTCTCTTAGTGCATATAATATGGGCCTTGGGTGCAGGAGGAACTGAATTTTAGTGCTTCTAACAGGACTATGTGACAAAAAGCAAGCAACTTCACTTCTTAGTGCCCCCAGGTCACTTCCTAATACAAGAAATTACAATGAATGCTTTGACTAGTAGTAATGGAGAGCTTTTTTACTTTGAGTATTCTCTATGTGAAGATGTAATATATAGAACTGAGAAGGGAAGAATGGAAAAGAAGGGAAAATTGCAAGAAAGGAGAGGAGGAAAGGAAAGGAAAAGAAAGGAGAGAAGACAGGGAAAGGGAGAGAAATTTTAGACTCAGCGATAGTGTTTCCTACAAAGCAATATATACGAAATGATGTCTAAATATATATATATCTATGTAATGATTTAAATCTCTAAGATTCCTGACAAAAGCCACCAAGATAATATTTGAAGTACAAATTAATGTAACAGAACTTCAAAATAAACATTATGTATTAGAGCTAGAGGAAAATAAGGGAAAAACTCTTTGTTTTCTTTCTGTCAGTGAACCCTGCAAAACAGGGATGTAGAAGAAGGTATTTGGAGAACAGTCACCAACTAAGAAATTAGTTTGTTGTGGAACCAGAATGACAGTAAAGGCAGGAATTTCCCTAGGCTCTCCCAAATTCTCCTCCAAATGATTTTATAATAAGTAGGGAGGGAAAGGAGAATTGACTACAAATTCTCACTATGTATTAAATACACATCAGTGTACATCTTAGAGAGGAAAATGAAAAGGATAATAGAAAATATAAATATTGTCTTATTAAGAGAAAAAATGATAAATTCCTTGAAAGAAAATGGATCTGCCACCGAGACAAACCAGAGAGAAATAGTAATTATATGTTGATGAGGGACATTCAGGTAGCTATTTACTGATTGGGCATAAACAACAGAAGACCTGCCATCTTGCTAGGGCACAGAACCAGCATATGATGGAAAGACTTCCAAGAACTGTCAAATCTGATCACCACTACCAACTATAGTATTCCATGTGGAAAAAATAAAAATACCAACAGAATGAACCTAGAAAACATTGATAAAGATTATGAAGTCTTGGGCAAAAATTTCAGATTGAGATCTGAGGCATAGTGGTGCTTCATTAAGATTCCAAACTAAGAGTAGTGTATTCATAAAGGAAAATTGAAATAGGAATCAATCAAGAAGTACTCATAATCAGGACTAAGATTTATATGGTGCCTACTCTCTGCCAGGCACTATATTAAGTGTTTTACTAAATAAGTATTTCTTCTGATCCTCAGACTACCTTGAGAGATAGGTCCTATTATTATTCTCGTTTTAGAGATGAAAGAACTGAAGCAAATAAAAATTAAATGATTTGACACAATTAGCAAGTGTCTTAGACCAGGTATTCCTGATTTTAGGTCCAGTTCCCTGTCCACTGAGTTACCTAGCTGCCATACAATATATCCAAATAGTACGTATTATGCATCTTTATATACCAAAGTTTGTACTAAGCAGTGGAGACTCAGTAACAAATAAAAGACAAAGAAACAATTGGCTAAGAAGATAGTGACCAAAAGCAGAATTTGGATCTCAGGAGTACAACAGAAAATATAGAAATAATTAGCACTTGATGTAGGAAAGAGCAAACCTTAACAAAGGCTGGAGAAAGCGTATGTTCCTAGATTCTGCAATTCTAATTAAGAAAGATTTAAACTGAAAACACAGGAGGAGGGAGAAAATTGCTCACATTGATAAGAAAAGCTTGATACCATGGAAAATAAAAGATGTAGCATAATTTTTTTTACAAAAGCTAGGAATTCCTGTATAGAAGAAATTCATGACACAGCAACATATTAATCATCCATTACAGTCCATTACGTAAACCTTATACTCCAACCAAATTGTTAGAACTCTTCTACTCTCTTATGTCTTTCTCTTTCTCTCTTCTCTCCTTCCTTCCCTTCTTCCTTTCCTCTATCCTTCTTTCTCTCTTCTTCTTCTCCTTCTCTTTCTTCTTCTCCTTCTTCTTTCTCCTTCTTCTTTCTTCTTCTCCTTCTTCTTCTCCTCCTCCTCCTTCATCTTCTCCTCCTCTCTCTCTGTTTTTCTTACTCCATCTCTGTTTCTGTCCTCCTTTCTGTTTCTCTCTGTGTGTCTCTGTCTCTCTGTCTTTCTCTCCCTCTCTGTCTATCTCTGTCTCTGTGCCTATGTGTATAAAGATAGCAATTAGCAATAGACGTCTTTTAACATTTTTGCTACCTAAAATTGAGGCATGATCTCCTTAATTAAAAATTAACTTATAAATAAAGAATCTTCAGGAAAAAAAAGTACTTCGTATATGGCACTGAACTATGGAACAAAAAATATGGTTTTTGCTTTTATCCTTCAAGTGGTGATGTATACTCTAAAGCCAGACCTTTAAAGCCTTAATTGGGCCTCATAGAAGAGATCTGGATAGATTTTTGGGGATATGTAATTCTGGGGATGTAAAAAATTACATATTTATTTTTGTGAACTTTTAGCTGGGTTAACATCACTTTCAATTATGAATTTTTTTAAAAGAAAAAGAAAAATATATATTATTCTGAGGAGAACAAAGATTTCACCATACTGCCAATGGGGTCTGTGCCAAAAAAAGAAAAAGAAAAAGAATCCATGCTCTAGAGATTATATTATTAATACTGCTAGTAGTAGGAAGGATTGAAGGATGCATCTTACCCTTGGAACTTATAGTATTTATTACCTTGTTGACAGGACAAACAGTATACCAGCTCCTTTTTTTTTTTTTAATCTCCAGTGCTTGTCCTTTTTAGTTTTCCTTTTTTTTTTTTTCTGAAGAATAGAACAATTGGAAGCAACGCCCTATAGCATGCTGCTTTGTCTGGCTCCCTTCTCCCTCCTCCCAACTAGCCTTGTGAGATACTTTGCTTGGCCTAGGGTAGATATCAATTCATAATTTAATCCCATCCTATTTTCAGAAATGTTTGTGTGTTGATGTTTTAAGCTTACTATTAAGAAGTATATTCTTTTTTTTTTATTTAAAGCTTTTTATTTGTATGACATGTATATGGG
>JAJPUD010005323.1:46049-162426 GCA_023553655.1 Myrmecobius fasciatus
AGGAAGCAGAGAGTCACCCTTTCACTCCGCCATCTTGGCTCCGCCCCAAGAAGTATATTCTTTACTTTGATCAATGTTATGTCAACCATGATGTCAGAAGTTTGGCAATAAAACATGCTATTGACCTGATAAGAGAGTTGATAGTTTTAATATACAGAGTGAGATGTATATGTGGGAATATGGATAATGTGAGATTTTTTAACTGACTATTCATATTTCTCATAAGAATTATGTTTTATCTTTTTTATTACTGAATTGATGATGAGTGGGTGGTGAGAAAGCTAAATGCTTGATTTTAAAAATCATTTTAAAAGACTATTCTTTTTTAACTGCTTTAAATTAACAGGCATTTATTTTTAATCTCTCCAACTTCTCCCAATTAAAAAAAAAAGAATGTGTATGGCAAATATGTAATAGTTGAGCAAAACAAATTCCTGCTTTCTAATTTGAAAAATATAATTTCTGATTGTTTTAAAAAATATTTCTTTCCCATGATTTGAAGGAAGGTATCTATGGTATTGAAAAGAAACCCTACAAATAATTTACCTTAGGACCCGGAGTAAAAAAGACCTGGGTTCAAATTCAGTTGCAGACATGAAATAGTTGTTTTTACTCATTGTTTCCTGAGCACATTATGTTCTTTCCTTTATGGAAAGTACTCTTCCTGCACTCTCCTTCCCCATCCTTTCTACTTATCAAAGTCATAACATCTTGGAATCTTAGATATAGAATTTGAAGGAACCAGTATCCAAACAAACCTTATTTAGTAATGAGGAAACTGAGTCCCAGAAAACCCTAAGTTTAGACAAGAAGCAAGTGAAAAGCCAAAAACTGATCTCAGGTCTCCTGATTTCAAATCTAACAATCTTTCCACTTGTATCATGTTGTCTCATTTAAAACCTGAAGTCTAGTTTCACTTCTGTAAAATAGTGCTGGCAAATACCAGGCCATCATGAGCATTCCTTTCTCTGAAGCTCTGTAATACTTACTGCAACAAGTACATGCCAGCTATGTTATACTTAAATCTGTTTTAATTCCTGTGTTTCTTCCTTGAAAAACCTCTTCTCTCTTCATTTGGAACTCTCCTATGCAAAGCAATGTACTCCATTGGAAAGAACAGGATTCTAGATTCAAATAAAAGACTTGGGTTCATATCCTACTTCTAATGCTTGTTATGTGATTGAGCTGTCACTTATAACCTCCTTGGGTCTTAGCTCCTTCATCTGTAAAATGAAATGGATCAGACTAGATAACTTTTTCTTTTTGTTTGAATCTGCTAAATTTGGGACTAGAAATAGAAAATTGTTCTTTTCTACCCACAGTGAAGTGATCATATTCTTGTATTTCCTTCCCTATCCTCACCCAGGGATGTTAAGGAACTATTATCACTAAGAGCTGTCTTGAGATTAGTTGTGGAATAAATTATCTATGATATATGTTGGTGCTTAAAGGGTGGAGGCCAAATGCAATTAAAGGCACCAAAAAAAATCCACTTTCCTCTTCTTTCCTCTTTACCTAAATTTGAACACTGAATCACTTGAAGAAGAGTTCACTGAAGGCCACTTAACTTGAAAAAGATTCAAAGTAAATACATCATTTTTTTATTCAGCAGAATACAAAGGATGATTAGAAGCCACCTACAGTTCAGAAACAAAACAAAATGAAAACAATCAGCATCCAGTTCTTATAGGAATATCATCAAAAGAAAGTCTGTAATTTAAAGACTTTCATCTGATGGAATAGAAGTGAAAGAGATGTCAGAGTATTTGGGGACATCAGAGTTAAACTGAAGGGGTGTTGAAATTAGGAGCTCACATGGAATTGTAGAGTCCAGTGGATGGGAGAGGTGGCAGACGGGAAAAAAAACAAAGCAGAGGAGTCCAGACTCCAAAGCCATTGGACACACTATAATTTGACTTTAACATAATGATGCTATTTTGGTCCTCTTCGAGAATAAAGGACAACAATCAGCTAACCAGCCAACTACATGTGAAGTATTATACTAAATAGTGGAGATACAAAAAGAAAGGCCGAAACACTCTCTACTGTCAAGAAGCTCACAATCTAGTGGAGAATTAGTCCAATAGAGATTCTAGAGCATGGGCCTTTGATATTGGGAACTTAGGTAAGAGAATTCCCTGTACCAATGTAGGCTGACTCCTTCCCTTAGAGTTATGGAGGTTATATGATTTACTAACCAGGGCCACACAGCCAGCCTGTGTCAGAGGTCTTGAACCCAGGTTTTCCTGTTTTGAAGCTCATTCTCTTCTCCATCCACTACACAGCATTGCCTATCTATTTAAGGAAAGTTGAAACCACAAAAATCATTACACTAGGTTTTTCCCCCTAAAATATTCTATGAATCAGTACAGAAAAGGAATGATGATAATTTAAATAATGTGTTTTATTTCCAAATAAAAGATACATTATTTTAACAGTAACTCTTGTTACACAAAAACTTTTGGGCAATCCCATGATAACTTACTTTAATAATGCTATTTGTTCTAAAATACTTATGCTATTAATTCCCACAAAGATAAAATTAAAAGTAAACATACAAAATCCCTATGATTATAATACATTACATATTTACAGCACCGTTCTTCAAAGAGTCTCAAATAACTTCATGCTCTTATTATTCAATTTGTCATCCTCATAATATCCATGTAAGTTAGAAACCATATTATTGTTTTTTTGCTTAAGCATAGAGAAGTTAAAAGGCTGGACTCAAGTCACATACTTATTGGGCTATTTTATTTCTCATTGAAACAAATATAATTATTTTAGGAAGAATAACATCAAATACTTAATATTATTTTAAATTGAGAAAGAGTATAGTTGAATGATGACGGCTTTCCAATAAGGTTAAATTCAAGGTTAGTCAGTAAATAAATGTTTATTAGTCACTTACTATTTGCCAGACACTATGCCAAAAATGCTAGGAATTCAAAGAAAGGAAAAAGATAGATGCTGTTCTCAAGGAGTTCACAGTCTAAATGAGGAAACAATATATAAGTAATGATGTCCAAACTGTATAAATTAATTAATAATTAATTAATGAATCAAGGGAAGATACTAAAACTAAAGTGGATTGGGAAAGACTTCCTGTAGAAGGTAAAGTTTTACCTGTGACTTGAAGGGAGTCAGGAAATCTAGGAGGTAGAGAGGAGGAAGGAGAAAATTCTAAACATGGGAGTGAGATAGTAATATGTAATTTATAACAATCACAAAATGTGTATTTCAGGAGTTATAAATCACAAAATCAGTCTATGTGACCGTGACCCTTTCCGGAATTCTAGGGAGTGAACTATTGACCTGATTTGTGTTGATTTGTTCTAATAACCTGAGCCTTTCATTTCATCAGTGTTGGCTGCTTTTTTTTTTCTTTTTTAAAAATAAAGGGACTGTATTCTTCTCTCTTGTCTTCTCTGCATAGATATTCTGTTTGTAAGGATAATAATAGTTACACACAGACAAACATATACATACACACATGCACACACAAAACAATTTTTTTATGAAATAATATTATGGTGGGCAGTTCTACAACTAATGTTACAACAAGATGATTGGCCAAATGATTGGAATTATAGCAAAGAATCACTTGTCTTTAAAAAAGTCTGACACTGAGAACCACACTGTGACTATGAAGTCACCCTAATAGTAGGTTCTAATAGTAGAGTATAGTCTTAGAAAGTCCTACCATGCTGTATGTAAAGTCTTTAGGTATAATTTCAAGAACAACTTTCTGCTTTGACAAAGAGATTCATCATCTAAAGGTTACCATGAAGTGATGAAGTCTTCAGTCATGGCAATCAATGAAACCAAGAAAAATATAAATGACACTAAATCCTATTCAGCCTCTATTTGCTTCTGCAGGATTCATGGCACAAAGGGGGATAGGGAATATAAAGGATCATATTTTCTATTCTACCTATAAGCTCTTTAAGTACATAATCCTTATCTAATGATCAATGAGTAGCCCTACTATTGAAGGAACCAAATTAATCATGGCATTATCTGTATAAGTGGAGCTAGATGAAAGAGAGCTAGAAGTAATGAATAGAAGATGTGAGTTCAAATGCTGCCTCAGATATTTACTAGTTTTGTGTTTCTTGACTTATAAAAATAAGTGCGTAGATTTGATGGCACCTAGGTTTCTAGCTAAGTGTAAATATATGACCCCATGAAATAAAAATTACAAGTAAATGGAAGATTATATCACAAAGATTTATTGAAAGAGCAAAGAAAAAGAGTTGATGGAATTTATTTTATCATACTCCTAAAGGCCACAAGAAACCTTATTCCATGAGTACTTAATCATTACATATTTTAATGCTCAAATAAATGTTTGCAAAAAAAGACCAAAAAGAACACACACAAAAAACCCTACATCTTATGGAACAGTATCTATTGAGTAAAGAGGTAGAGAAAGTCAATAAACAACCCCCAAACTCCATTGTCAAATAATGTTGTCATTATTTGACAACAACTTTTGAGAAAACTGGGAAAAATATTTCAGAAACTCAGCATAGACCTATTTCGTACACCTCATACCAAAATAAAATCAAAATGGGTACATGATTTGGACATAAAGGCTGATACCTTTACACATTACAAATTGGAAGAGCAAGGAATAATTTACCTATCAGATCTTTGGATAAGGGAGGAATTTATGACCAAAGAAGAGCTAGAAAACATTATGAAAGGCAAAATGAACAACTTTGATTGCATTGAATTAAAAAGGTTTTGCACAAACAAAACCAACATAAATAAGATTAAAAGGGAAGTACAAAGCTGGGGAAAAAATCTTTACAGCCAAAGTTTCTGATAAAATTCTCATTTCTAAAATATATAAAGAAATTTGTCAAATTTATAAGAATACAAGTCATTTCCTAATTGATAAATTGATGATTGTTCATATCAAAGGATATAAATCAGATGAGCAAATTAAAGCCATCTATAGTCATATAAAATGCTCTAAATCCCTATTGATTAGAGAAATGCAAATTAAAACAACTCTGAGGTCCCACCTCACACCTCTTAGATTGGCTAAGATGACAGGAAAAGTTCACAATAGATGTTGGAGAGGATGTGGGAAAACTGGGACACTAATACATTGTTGGTGGAGTTGTGACATGATCCAACCATTCTGAAGAGCAGTCTGCAACTATGCCCAAAGGGCATACCCTTTATGTACCCTTTGACCTAGCAGTGCTACTACTGGTTCTGTACTATGTAAATATGAATTATTATTGTTATTATGTTTTTATAAGTCATTGAATTTCTCAATGTAGTTGATAACTCTTTAAAACTCTAAATTAGTTGCATTGGTAGAGGAAGCTCTCTTCCAGTGAGATTACATGTTCAGTCCCTATCCTCAGTCTTATGAAATTCTGAATATTATAAGTGCCAAATACTTTTTTTTAATTGTGAAACTTGGAGTCTTGAAAGAAAAAAAAAACCAACTTGGTGAAAAAGCCTACATAATTCATCAACCTGAAACTCAGAGAAGGAAAAAAACCCATCAAGACAGATGTTCAACAAAAGAAAGGTATTTAAGGCATTATTTTGAAATTTAACAAAAAGTAAACCAAATTTAACAAATTATTCAGCTTACAAAACCCTTAAAGTGTAGAAAGATTTATTGGTAGGTGAATAGGAAGCTCAGTAGGTAGAGGGATAGATAGATAGATAGATAGATAGATAGATAGATAGATAGATAGGTAGGTAGGTAGATAGATAGATAGATGGGTAGGTAGGTAGATAGATAAGTATGTTCAATTGGTGAGAAAAGATTAAATCAGTAAAGTTATTAAAATAATTTATCTCTGAGGTAAAAAAGAGAGAAATATAGATGATAAAGGGATTTAAGGGGATAAAATTTCAAGGAAACAAGAATCAAGAAAGAGAAAGGAAGAAAAGTTGAATAATTACTCTGTGGAATAAATCTCATGACCCCTTATAAAGTGAATCTTTTTTTTCCTGTAGGAGTAAATAACAGATGGAAGCTTGCCAAATGGATAGGTGATAGAGAAAAGTGAATGATATAATGCTGTGAAGTGCATAGGTGAACAATGATGGGAAAATAATTCCTTTGGTCTCTCAATCTGAGCTGGACAGGGTTGAGTGTGGGGTAAGTCATGAGAGAATAGTTATAACAATGGAGGAAAAAGGATATAAAACACCTTTATGACAGTGGATTTGAGCACAAAGTAGGAGTGTCACATCAGAAGTCAATGGAAAAAGGTGTTACCAAGGAATATTTCCATAGTAGAGTAGATTTGTTATTTCAATAAGAGCAGGGTAATATAATGAGTTTAAATGCTGGGGTTTGAGTGTGTAGAATATACCTTTTCTGAGAAAGGTTGTCTTTCCCTGGATATCATTCACCAAGGTCAGCCATCACAGAGAGTTTTTTGCAGTGGTAACACACAGATATAGGATCACATGGGGATCAAAAAGCCTTATCACCTGAGAAACAGTAATTCCTAGAACACAATATTGTTTCCATCTTAAGATACTTTTCTCATGGGATGAGGCACAATAGAGAAAAAGGGGAGGAGGAGTAAAATGTACAAAGTCAATAATATAAAAATGGGATCAATTAGGGGACTCAAATTTATGCTTCAAAGACTGAACTGAGGGAATAGAGAATAAAGGGGGAAAATAAGAAAAAAAAATCCATGGAATAGAAAGTAAAATTCAGAACAGGAAAAAAAGAAAAATGATGAGGAAGACAAGCAAAAATCATTTCTTAGAAAGATGACAAAAAGATTGTTACATGAAGTAAGAGATTGAAAGTGAAAGAAGTTTGAACCAGCATATTAATTGACCAGAAAAAGAGAAGGATCAAAAAAGGAGAAATAAATAAATGAATCAATCAATCAACAAAGTAAGAAAAAATGATGCATGAAAGGAAAGAGTAAATTTGAAGGAATTCAGATAAAACTGATAAATGGAAGAAGGAAAGAGCAACTCTGTGAGAGTTGATGAGTTTGAAAGTAGTATAAACAAAGCTCGTTATAGGAATAATATTCTGAATACTTTGGAGGAGGTTAAAATCAATAGAAAATAAATATAGGAAAAAATCAATCAAAAGAATGACTTTAAATTTGAATGTAATTACACTATGTAATAAAATAAAGTGGCAGAATAAATGAGAAAACAAAATTTATAAATCTGCTAAATACAAGGGAGGATGTAAAAAGTAAATATATAAAATAAGAAGCTGAAATAAAACATACCATAGGTCAGATGAATCCAGAAAAAGAAATGGAGTAGCAATCATGCTATAAGAAAAAAAATATACAGTAGTATCAAATGAGATAAGGAAAACCAAATCATATTTAAAGGAATCATACTCAATAAAGCTAAGCAAGACGACATATGTGTACCAAATGAAACAGCACCTGCAAATAAAAAGTTAACTGAATTGTAAAAAAAAAATTAGTAAGTACAATAATTGAAGGATATTTCAATGATCCTGTCTTACAGTTGGAGATATCTAATTGGAAAAAAAATAGAATACATGAATGAATCTTATCAGTTTCCTAAATTATGGTTTCCAGAATTGATTCCCTCCATGTGGTATGGAATACTTGAATGAATAGTATAGAATACTTGAATGAATCATATGGAATACTTGAATAAATCATATTGACACTGAAACTTCTAGCATTTTGTTTAAAGTTGCCTCACTATATGAAAAGAGGGTGGTAAATGGGAGGTCAGAAGACATAATAATAACTATTATTTCCTAGTAATGTATTAGTAGCTTTTATGGGTTCAGAATCTTTTAAAAAATATTTGTGCGACTTGAGATTGAAATAAAACGTTGTAAGAATGAGGAAGTGAATGAAGAAGAGAGATGGATTGATAGTGAGAGACAAAGAGATGATTATAGACTTTATTTCTGTGTTTCTACTCCTTATTCTATCATTGCAGTGTATATGAAGACATTCCTAGATGTGTGTTTTGTATTTAGTATACTGTACATAGATCACTGGGCTCAATACTAAAATGGGAACATAACATTTATGTGTATTAAAATATGTACAACAATGGAAATATAGTATTGGTAAATTTTTACAGTTAGATCAAGTTCATTGCTTTTTTTGTTTAAATTGTATCTCTGAGCTTGCTTCCAATAGCCTGGGGAAGGATGCTTAAGGAAAGCAATAATTTGATAAAATCCTACTTTGACTTCACATCTCAGGTCAAATGGCACCTCCTACATGAAGATTCTTTAATTACCTTAGCCAGTCATGACCTTCTCTCTGCTGTGAGTTTGCCATGCAGAATAATTTCTGTAGTATATCAATTGCTTTATGTGTCATACTCTTACTAAAAGACTGGGAGCTCTTTGAGAGCAGGAAATGTATCTTATTCAATTTTTATAGCATCCATAATATTAACTACATATTTTATGAATTTAGAATCCATCTATCAATCTAAGTTTGAACAATGGAATTTTTTTCACTTTTTTTCATATATTTGCCAAGAATAAAGTAATACAGTATGGTAACACTACAATGAAGAACTATATATACACATATGTATATATATATACATGTATAATTTGTTATGTATGCACATGTTATAAATATATTCATTTATCTCTGTCTCTATCTCAACAAAGAGGTACTCTGCTCCATCATATATTTGCCAAGAATAAAATAATAAGATACAGAGAGAGAGAAAGAGAGAGAGAGAGAGAGAGAGAGAGAGAGAGAGAGAGAGAGAAAGAGAGAGAGAGAGAGAGAGAGATTATGGAAAAGGCACCAAGGTATTTCTCTGAAATAATCATATTTTTATGTAGAGAGAAACTTTTTATTCCCAATGATTCTGTTATAGTTCATTGAACTGATTAAGTTTTTAATTTCTGATTGTTTAAGGAAAAGAAATTTGTTTTTTTTTCTTTAAGTTTATTTTTATATGTTCCAAAATATTAAATGAAACTGTAAGTCCTAATAATTAGTGAATTCAATACAATTGAATAAACATAATGGATATGTGCAACAAGTATTTTTAATTTCCTCTTTTCTTTTTTTATTATTAAAACTTTTTATTTGCAAAACATATGTATGGATAATCCTTCAACATTAACCCTTACAAAGCTTTCTGTTACAAATTCCCCCCCCTACTCCCCACCCCTCCCCTAGATGGCAGGATATCCACTAATTTCTTTTCTTCAATGGGAACAGAAGAAAGAGAAAATAAATGCTTAATTTAAAAAAACTAGGAAAGAAAATTTTCAAAAAAAGAAAAATCAACTGCAATATATTAGGTGCTTGGAATACCACGATAGGTGACACAACCCCCTTCCCCCCCATCAGTGAACTTCCAAGAAATTGGTGAAAAATGATTCTTTTATCACATTATCCTGATGGGGACTGAGGGATTTAGGATGGACCTTGATTGTCATTTAATCTAGAACACTAGTCTATATATGTATGAACTGAGGTCTAGTGAACATAAGTGACTTCTTTAAAGTCACATAGGTCATAAGTGGCAGAGCCAGGGATATAACCCATGGTCTCAAGCTCTAAATTACACATTCTTTCTATTATGCAAAGATAAAGACCTACGCAAATCATTCTGAAACATGAAAAAGCAAAATAAATGTAGTGGAAAATTGTCCAGGAAATTTCTTTCTTGCATTGTAAATGGGAAACATAACTTTCACTGTGAAGGTGGAGATAGGAATATAGTCATATTTAAGGGATAGATTTCATGGAGAATATGGCACTTGAGATGGATATTAATGAGAAGAATTTCCACCAATAGGATATGGGAAATCTATTTCACCTATACATTCTTAGTACTTATATTTAGTTTTCTCATTTTTGTCTTGGTGTTCTTAGAAACTAACAAAACATCTCTTATAGTTGACCAATCAACTGATTGATAAAAAGAACCATAAGATTTGGAAGGGAGCTCAGAAGTCACCTAGTCTATTCCCAAAATATCATGAATCTTTCCTACCATTTTCCTTAAAAGAGGTGATCTCATCTGCTTGACAGCATTAAACTGCAAGGAATTCAGTACCTCCTGAAGAAGGATTCACATAACAATATTGTATCCATTAGATTGTAAGGTCCTTCATTACAGTGTATACTTCTTGGGATCAAGCATTGTTTTTTGCCTCTTTGTATTTCCCAGTATTTGGAACAATGTCTGACACAGAATGGGTACTCAATAAATGCTTATTTTTTATTAAAGTTTTTAATTTTCAAAATATATGCATGTATAATTTTTCAACATTGTCCTTTGCAAAAACTTGGTTCCAAATTTCCCTCTTTCCCCCCACCTCATCCCCTAAATGGCAAGTTATCCAATATATGTTAAACATGTTAAAATGTATGTTAAATTCAATATATGAAAACATATTTATATAATTATCTTGCTGCACAAGAAAAATCAGATCAAAAATGAAAAAAAGAAAAAAAAAGAAAATGCAAGCAAACAAAATAAAAAAGAGTGAAAAATGCTATGTTCCACAGTCCTTTCTCTGTGTATAGATGGCTCTCTTTATCACAAGATCAGTGGAACTAGTCTCAACCATCTTGTTGAAGAAAGCCATGTACATCAGAATTGTCATATAATCTTCTTGTTGCCATGTGCAATGATCTCCTGGTTCTGCTCATTTCACTCAGCATCAGTTCATGTAAGTCTCTCCAGGCCTACCTGAAATCATCCTGCTAATTGTTTCATATAGAAAAATAATGTACCTTCACATTAATATACCATAACTTAGCCACTCTCCAACTGATAGGCATGGATTCAGTTTTCAATTTCTTGCCACTACAAAAAGGGCTGCCACAAACATTTTTGCACACGTGGATCCCTTTCCTTTTTTTAAGATCTCTTTAGGATATATAAGCCCAATAGAAGCACTCCTGGATCAAAGGGTATGAACATTTTGATAGCCTTTTGGGCATAGTTACAATTGCTCTCCAGAAAGGTTGATTCAGTTCACAACTCGACCAACAATGCACTAGTGTCCCAGTTTTCCCACATTCTCTCCAGCATTTTTCATTATCTTTTCCCATCATCTTAACTAATCTGGGAGTTGTACAGTGGTATCTCAGAGTTGCTTTAATTTGCATTTCTCTGATCAATAGTGATTAAGAGTACCTCTATGTATTTTAGAAATGAGGCCTTTATCAAAATCTTGGAATATAAAAAAAATTCTCAGTTTATTGCTTCCCTTCTAATCTTGTCTGCATTGTTTCTGTTTGTACAAATAGTTTTTAACTTAATATAATCAAAATTACATATATTTTGTGTTCAGTACTGAACTTCATTTCTTCTTTGGCCACATATTCCTTCCTTCTTCACAGATCTGAGAGGTGATCTATCCTTTGTTCTTCTAATTTGCTTATAATATCACTCTTTATGTGTAAATCATGAACCATTTTTACCTTATCTTGGTATAGTGTTAGGTGTAGGTCAATGCCTAGTTTCTTCCATACTAATTTCCAATTTTCCCAGCAGTTTTTGTCCAATAATGAGTTCTTATCCCAAAAGCTGGGGTCGTTGGGATTTGTCAAACATTAGACTACTATATCCATCGACTGTTTTGTCTTGTGAACCTAATCTAATCCTCTGATAACCTACTCTATTTCTTAGCCAGTACCAAATAGTTTTGATGATCACTAATTTATAATACAGTTTTAGATCTGGTACAGGTAAGCCACCTTCATTTACATTTTTTTCAGTAATTCCCTTGAAATTCTTGAACTTTTGTTCTTCCAGATGAACTTCGTTATTTTTTTTCTAGATCTGTAAAATAATTTCTTGAGAGTTTGATTTGTGGAGCACTGAATAAGTAAATTAATTTAGGGAGTATTATAATTTTTATTATATTGACAGCCTATCCATGAGAACTTGACATTTTCCCCATTGATTAGATGTGACTTTATTTGTGTAGAAAGTATTTTGTAGTTGTGTTCATATAGTTCCTGACTTTGCCTTGGCAGGTAGACTCCCAAATATTTTATATTATTAACAGTTATTTTAAATGGAATTTCTCTTTGTATCTCTTGCTGCTGGACTTTGTTGGTAATATATAAAAATGTTGATGATTCTTGTGGATTTATTTTGTATCCTGCAACTTTGTTAAAGTTGTGAATTGTTTCTAGTAGTTTTTTAGTTGATTCTCTAGGATTCTCTAACTATACCATCATATCATCTGCAAAGAGTGATAATTTGGTTTCCTCATTATCTACTCTAATTCCTTTAATCTCTTCTCTTATTGTCAAAGCTAACATTTCTAATATAATATTGGATAGTCATGGTGATATTGTCAATTTATTCCTATACACTCTAGTGTTTTTTAATAGGAATGATTGTCAGATTTTATCAAATGCTTTTTCTTCATTTATTGAGATAATCATATGATTTTTGTTAGTTTGGTTATTGATAGTCAATTATGCTAATACTTTTTTTAATATTGAACCAGCCCTGCATTCCTGGTATAAATCCTACTTGGTCATAGTGACTTGTTGTAATTCTTTGCTAATATTTTATTTAAGATTTTTGCATTGATATTCATTAGGGAAATTGGTCTATAATTTTCTTTCACTGTTTTGACCATACTTGGTTTGACCATACATATCAGCACCATATCTGTGTCAAAAAAGGAATTTGGTAGAACTCCTTCTTTTCCTATTTTTTCCAAACAGTTTGCATAATATTGGAATTAATCATTCTTTAAATGTTTGGTAGAATTCACTTTTAAATTTATCTGGCCCTGTAGATTTTTTTAAGGAGTTCATTAATAGCTTGTTCTATTATTTTTTTCTAAAATGGGACTATTTAAATAATTTATTCTCTCTTCTGTTAATCTGGGCAATCTATATTTTTAAGCATTCCTATATTTCACTTGAATTATCAAGTTTATTGACATATAGTTGGTAAAAATAAATCATAATTATTGTTCTAATTTCCTCTTCATTGGTGGAAAGTTCTCCCTTTTCATTTTTGATACTAACAAATTTGTTTTTCCTCTTTTCTTTTTCTAATCAAATTAATGAAAGGTTTATCTACCTTGTTTTTTTCCCATAAAACCAACCTTACTTTTGTTTATTAATTTAATGGCTTTCTTACATTCAATTTTATTAATCTCCCCTTTTATTTGCAGAATTTCAAATTTGGTATTTAATTGTTTTTTTTTTTACTTTGTTCTTTTTTTAGCTATTTTAGTTGCAAGCCCAACTCATTGATCTTCTCTTTCTCTATTTTATGCAAGTCAGCATCTATATATATATAAAACTTCCCCCAAGAACTGCTTTGGCTGCATTCCACAAATTTTGATATGTTGTTTCATTATTGTTATTCTCTTGAATGAAATTATTGATTGTGTCTATGTTTTGTTGTTTCACTCACTCATTATTTAGGATTAGATTATTTAGTATCCAATAAATTTTTGATCTATTTTCCCCTGGCCTTTTATTTCATGTTATTTTTCTTTCATCCTGCTCTGATTTCTGCACTTGATTTTGAGCTATATGTTCCATAATACATCGTCATTTTTTTATACGTTCCATGTACTGCCAAGAAAAAAAGTATATTCCTATTTGTCTCCATTCAATTTTCTCCAAAGGTCTAACATCCCTAACTTTTCTAGAATCCTATTTTCATCTTTAATTTCTTTCTTATTTTTTTTTGTGGTTCAATTTATCTAGTTCTGAGAGAGCAAGATTGAGATACCTCACTACTACAGTTTTGTTGTCTAATTCTTCTTGCCTCTCTCTCTGGTCACTACTCCTCTTGAAATCTAGATGCTATACCACTTGGTGCATATATGTTTAAAATTGATATTACTTCATTATCTATGATATCTTTTAGTATGATTTAAGTTTCCTTCCTTATCTCTTTTAATTAGATCTATTTTTGCTTTTGTGTGATCTGAGATCGGGATTGCTAACCCTGCTTTTTTAATTTTTAACTTCAGCTGAAACATAATAGATTCTCCTCCAACCTTTTCCCTTTATTCTGAATGTGTCACTGCTTTAAATGTGTTTCTTGTAAACAACAAATTGCAGGATTCTGGCTTTTAATTTAGTCTGCTATCTGCTTCCATTTTATGGGAGAGGTTACCCCATTCATATTCACAGTTAAAATTACTAACACTAGATTTCCTGCCATCTTGTTTTCCCCCAGTTATATTTTTCTCTTTCCTTTCCCCTTTTCCCTCCTATTTCCCTATATGTGTCTGATATTCTTTTTGAGCCAAATCTAATGAGAGTAAGACTCACACAATGCTCATCACTGTCCCTGCTTTCCATAAATTTTAATAGGTCTTTTTGCATCTTCATAAGAGGTAATTTATCCCATTTTAAGTCCATCTTCTTCTTCCAGTAGAATTACTTTTCCTTCTCTAGTTTTTTTATATCATCACAATAAAATCAAATTATACCTGCACTCTCTAAGTATATCCATAACAGAGATACAGATCTCAAGACTTAAGCATATCATTTTCCCATATAGGAATATAAGCTTTTAAACTTTTAATTGTTTTTCTTTTTTTTTCACCTTTTTATACTTCTCTTGAGTTCTGCATTTGAAGATCAAATTTTCTATTAAGCTCTGGTTTTTTCATCAGATATAATGAAATTCACTTGTTTCATTGAATGTCCATCTTTTTCCTTGAAAGATAATGCTCACTTTTGCTGGATAATTGATTGTAGATGCAGTCCAAGTTCATTGACCTTCCTGAATATCATATTCCAAAAATGGAAGCTGCTAGGTCCTGGGTAATCCTGATTGTGGCTCCTCAATATTTGAATTGTTTCCTTCTGACTCCTTTCAATATTTTCTTTTTGATTTGATAATGTGGAAATTTAACTATGATGTTCCTTGGAGTTTTCATTTTGGGATCTCTCTCAGGAGGTGATTGATGAGTTCTTTCAATGGTTATTTTACCCTCTGGTTCAAGAACATCTGGTCAGTTTTCCTGTATGATTTCCTGAAAGATGTTGTCTAAGCCCTTTTTATCATTATGGTTTTCAAGAAATCTTTCAAGAAATTCTTAGATTGCTCTCCTAGATTTATTTCCAGGTCAGTTTTTTTAAAATAATGTTGTTGTTGAGGCAATTGAAGTTAAGTGACTTGCCTAGGGTCACATAACTAGGAAGTGTTAAGTGTCTGAGACCAGATTTGAACTCAGGCCCTCCTGATTTCAGGGCTGGTGCTCTAACTGCACTACTTTGCTGCCCCACAGGTCAGTTACTTTTCCAATGATGTATTTTACAATTTCTTCTACTTTTTTTTTCATTTTGGGGGGTTTTGTTTGATTGGTTGTTGAAATCTCATTGAATCATTCACTTTCATTTGTTCAGTTCTAATGTTTAATGAATTATTTTCTTCAGTTAGCTTTTTAATCTCTTTTTACATTTGTTGTTGTTTGACTGAACTTTTTTTCTAGCCACATTTCTCTAGCTCTTATTTCACACATGATTCTTTTAATATCTTGAGAGTGTTAAAGCACTCAAGCTAGCTCATTATTTTTCTCCCTTATTTGTGCTGAATGGTGGTTGTTTTCTGTCTCTTTCTGTCTCTCTGTATGTATTTCTCTGTCTCTGTCTCTCTGACTCTTTCTCATTCTCTCTCTCTTTCTCTCTCTTCTTGCTTTCTTTCTCTCTGTGTCTTTCTGTCTGTCTCTGCCTTCCTCCCTCTTCCCTCTCTCCTCCCTATCTCTTCTTCTCTCTTTCTCCCCAACTCTGACTTTCATTTTATTGAGGAGAAAACTGAAATTCAGAGATGTTATAATTTTCCTAGAATCACAATCACATATGTCTTGAAGATGTATTTAGGTCATTTTCATACATAAATCATTATTAATAATATGTTTCAACCTACTTACACCCACCATAAAGTCCTCCATTGTTGTTTGAGTTTCAAAAAACTGTGATCCTTATATGATCTTAGTGTTTCATAATTCACAAGCACAATATCATTAAAATATTAACATTATGGAACCATAAGAACTATCCTTCCTGTTTCCTAATTAGGTTACATATTAAAAATAAAAAGTTAGGATAGTGCCATAGTCTACAATTCTTGTATCTACCTGAATAGGAAACTTTTTCAAAGTTTCTTTAATTATCAATTCTGAAATAGTCTTTTGAAATCATTTTAGCATCAGTCTTATCAAAGTTCTAACCATTTTCAAAAATGAAATTGGGTCAAAGTTTAAGAAGGAACTCTATGCTTTCCAAAAGTGGATAAAAGGTATTATTAAGAATTCAGGCAAGAACATCTTAATCTAATTAAGGTTATTAACTATGACTACTGCATTGAATGATTATCCAGTATTCACCAATTTAAGTAACTTATTGTTCTTCTTAATAAATCAAAACTGTTAAATGGACTTTCTCCTAAGCTCTAAAAGTAGGTTTTATCTTACTGTGTAATTTTGTATGTGCTTGGGAGTATTATATAAACATATTGTACCACAACTCAAAAATGTTTTACATTAGGAAAAAAATCAAAACATGGGGAAACTTTGCACTTTTGGAATCTTTCTTTAAGCAAAGATGCTTAAAATTAAAAAAACAACTTTAATTAATTTGTCTCTGGCAGACTTGTACCCCAACAAAGTACTGAATTTGCTTTCAACAACATTAAAAAAAGATTTTGATAGGAAAGACATTTAGAATCATTGGAAATTTTCTATAAAATATTTTCACCTCATTCATTTCTTGATCCTAAGTCATGATTTTCAATATAGTTTTGTCTCATCACCCACATGTTTACCTTCATTTTGAAATCATTGACTATCAAGATAATAATTTGACTTAACCTGGAGGATTTTTCCTTTTTTTTTTTTAATAAAATTTCTCTTTTTCAATTTCTGTAGCAGATGCTGGCACATAAGTAACAATTATTTTCCTGCTAGTCTGCTTTCTTATTATAGTCAAGATAAGTATTGCAATGCCTGATTATCAAGTGTCCCATGAAATGACTTTTATCATTCCCTTTGGGTGAACAATATAACAATTTCTTCCAATTCCTTTATTCGTTTTCCCCACAAGAATCTGCAAACTATCATTCCATTTAACTAAAAATAGTCATTAAATCTTTTGGTTTTCATTGTCTCCAGGATGCCAGTTTATAAATAATTTAGTTTCTCTAATGATAGACGAATTGTTCATTAGCTAAAGATATCACTTCTAATACCATTAATAACACTTGTGCTTGTAGGTGCTTTAAGAACTGTGTGATTTTGAGCACCTCTGACGTTCTTTCCAACATTCTAACACTCTCAATGTAAAAATGGAGAAAAGTCAGACAGATTTATTTTACATTTTTGTCCATTTGTTGCTCATTATCAGCATAAACATTCCTAACCTCAGGATCAATTGTCTATAGCTACCTAAGTTGATAAAAGAGAAATAATCTACTGCCAGGTTTACACTTGAAGTTTTTCCAGGATGATATAGTAAATTCATGTTTATATACTCCTGGCACCAATGTAGTAGTAACAATAGGAGAAAGAGAAGAGGAGGAGGAGGAGAAGAAAGAGAAGGAAAAGAAGGAAGAATAGGAGGAGAAGAAAGAAAAGGAAAAGAAGGAAGAAGAGGGGGAAGAAAAAGAAGAAAAAGAAAAAAGAAGAGGAAGAAGAGGAAGAAAAAGAAGAAGATCCATGTCATTATGAGGTTTCATGGTAGGCAGTATGAGGTTTCAAGGTAAGAGTCTGATTTGTACATGTTTCATTAAATTTTGGATGGCAAAGATTTATAACACAATTGATAAGCTGGAGACCATCCAGAGGAAACGAGTTAAAATCATGAAGGGCCTTGCATATTATAAACGAGGAAAGAATTAAACTTGTTTTTAAAAGACAATATTCAAGGAAAAATATCTGTCTTCACCAATTTGAGGATTGTCATGTGGAATAAGTATTGTATTTGTTAAGCTTAATCCCATTAAGCAGAATCAGGAACAATGATGGTAAGTCACAGAGAAAAATTTAAAGTTTGATATGAGAAAAAAAGTTCCTTAACAATTAGACCTGTTTGAAAGTATAGAGGTCTGCCTTTTGAAGGTATGGAGGTTATTAGAGATTATCAAGCTGAGGTTAAATAACTATTACCAAGATACCTTCTGACACTAAAATTTTGTAATTCTTTGCTTTGTTTCAATTAAATTTCATCTTGCTACTTTTTGTTTACAGCAGTCAGGTGGCACAGTGGTTAGAATCCTGGGTCTCAGGTCAGGAAGAAAGAATCATTTTATTAAGTTCAAATCTGGCCTCAGATACTTTAGCTCTGGGCAAATCCCTTAACCCTGTTTGCATCAGTTTCTCTATCTGTAAAGTGGGCTGAAGAAGGAAATGGGGTCGAATCATTCCAGTGTCTTTGCCAAGAAAACTCCAAATCAGGTCAAATGCAATTAAAATGACTAAACAACCACAAAGTTTCAATCAAGCATTCAATTTTGTCAACATTTCCTTTGTTCTTTAGTCTGTCTTTCAAAACATTAGTTTTTCATTTCAGCTTAATTTTATTTGAAAATTTAATAAGCATTTCACAATTCAAGTTATTTATATAATCAGATACAATAGTACAAAAGACAGAAACCTAGAGCCCTCGTTACTGAGGTTAGAGAACAAGAGCAATTTACCAGACTCACTTCCATTTAGATTGATACCAATATAATATTCAATAGAATGTATGTTTAGCTGGATAAATAATTTGGAGCCTACTTACCTGTAACATCATCTAGTCATATCCCTAAAGCTAGCATTTTAGTTATTTTTTAATATATTACAGAAATCTAAGCAAAGCATGCCTATATTTCCCTGATATACCAGTGTAGTATCCCCATCAGAAGAAAATAAAAATAAACCTTTTTTAAGAATTTACTTTAATTCAAAGGCAAAGCATTAGATACATTTTCCAAAAAGTGGTTGTAGAAAGCTGAAAATTCATGTATACACTGATGCATGTAACTCCCTTTGCAAACAATAGTGTATATAGATTGATATCTAGACTCACACAAGCAGAAATAAGACTAATGTATTCCTTAAGTTTTTTATATTTAAGCCCAAAGCAAAATTTTATCCTTGTGCTGATGTTGAGGAGAATTCATCATGTTTCTTTTTTTGATCAATTATGTTTTAAGCAACTATATCAGTTCTATTTTAAGCTTGTCAGCATTGTTGAGTATGTGTAAGAACAAGGAGGTAACTGATGCAAAAGAAACAAGTAGACTTGAATTCTCTTCCATTTGATATAACAACAATACATTATAGTTTGCTGTTGTTTATTTAATGATGGAGCTTGGCTCTGACAATTCCTTGCCCTATTTCTCAGGGCATTTGACCTAGACTTCAATAAAAAGTAACATCCCATGATCACATATGATAGATCTCTGAAATTCTCTGCAGCATATTCATTGATTGAGTTCTATATTTTCAAACAGATTCTCTGATTGAATAGAAGTTGAAAGGATTGCATGACAGTTGAGAGAGAAAAAACAGTGAGACGTCATGTTGCCAGTGAAATGCTTAAATTCCCTACATATGAAAATACATCTGACCAAGAGAAAATAAAACAATTGCTGAAAGATACTTCAGCTTCTTCACCAAATCTTATGAAGGATTTGTATTCTATATTAAAGGATTATTATTATTATCTTTCAATTAAATACAAACATAGCAGATGCCATTTGTAGTACAATCTAGTGAGATTATCGTGAGGGCTCCTTTTATGTCATCAAGGCATTAATATACCTACATTCTACATTTACTAAAGAAGTTAAGGCTTTGTCTCTGCAAAAAATAATTCAAAGAAAACATAGGAATTATCAAGTAGTCCTAGATTAGGTATAAGAAGCTCTGGAATTGAGTACTTTGTTCTTTATTTACCATCTTTGTGATCTTGATCAAATTTTATCACTTGACCAGTTTCTTCATCTCTAAAAGTTGAATGAGTTGGTAGAGTTGAATAAGATATCTTTATCTTTAAGGTTCCCTGCATTTCCTACCATCAGTAACTTTTTGAAGTAGTTATTTAGTACAGGGTATGTCCTTTATATGTTCCATGGGCACACTGAGCACTTGAGACTTTGAATGGGATTCACAGAGAATCACAAGATCAGGGAGGTAATGCCATGACATGCAAGCGAATTGGATTTAAGGGAGGGAGGGTTGTGCAAGGTCACCTGCCTCACTTTTCCCTCAGAGCCCATCTAAATATAGTGGCAAGATACAGATTGAGATGATTGGTGATTACCCTAGAAGAAATAGGAGATCTTGACCTTTTTAAGCTAAGGTCCTCAATAGGTCTCAGTTTGACTGAGGCCACATCCATTCAGTGATTAAGGCTAGGTAGCAATTGAGGCAAAGAATCTCCTCTTTAACTTAGTCCAAACAAAAAAAATGTAAATAAATGAATGAATGACTGAATCTTGGGGGAGAAGACCCTCAGGGTTTCTGGTAAAAGCAGAAATGACTAATTTATTTTTAATATGAGTCAATCAAGACCTCCAAAATGACCAAATGGGACTTAGCCTAGGACCTACCAGTGGCCATTTAGAATCAGATTGGTTTTGGTTTGAGGCCCAGTCCTTAGAAATAAATCTAGCCAAGAAACCCCAATATATCTAGAAAAGGTTCAGAAAAGAGATAAACTGGAGTTCCAGGGATGGAGATGGCAGAGTAAAGTCAGGAAGTTGCTTGATCTCTCCCAGTTTCCCTCAAAAACAACATGAAATCAAACCTCCGAACAGAGTCTGATGGAATGAAATCATTTTCCAGTTCAAGGAAGACTGAAAAAACTTCAAGAAAGGTCAGTGTCTCTGGGATGAAAACAGTGTTCAGCGCAGGTCAGATAGATTCTGGGAAATCCAGTGAGAAGGTCTTAATCATAGCAAAGCAGCAACTAAGACCATCATTCCTGGTTCTGTAGAGGAGCAAATCAGTAGGACAGTTTCCAGTCACAGCTCAAAAGGCAAAAAAAAATCTGGGAAACCAGGTTGTTTCCTGAAAAGAGAAGCCAAAGCAACCCTCCATAAACAAAAGGGGCCCTTGTGCTTAAGGCCAAGGCTCAGGTGCACAGGAAGCTTGGGACAGCTCCTTTTTACCCCAGGAGCAGAGCTCAACTTTAAAATTTTAAAAAAAAAAAGGAAATACCAAAAGAAAAGGCAAGAAATGAGTAAGAAACAAAAAAGAACCTCAACCACAGAAGACTAGTATGGCAGATGAAAACACAAACTCAGACTAGGACAGAATATGAACAGAAGAGATCTCAGAGAGTAAGATAAATTGTTCTCAAGCCCAAAGAGATCTTAGAAATGATCATCAAAAACTTCAAAAGACAAATAAGAGAAGTACAAGAAAAAATGAGAAAAGAAATGAAAGGTATGCATGAGAGAGTCAACAATCTGGAAAAAGAAGGAAAAAAATTGCATGAAGAAAACAACTCCTTAAATAGTTCAATAAACCAAATGGAAAACGAGAAACAAAGGCTAACTGAAGAAAATCACACATTGAAAATTAAAACTAGGCAAATGGAAGCTAATGACATTGTGAGATAGGAAGAATCAGTCAAACAAATAAACTGAAAAAATGAAAGATGTGAAATACCTCAGTGGACAAACAGCCAACCTAGAAAATAGATTCAGAAGAGACAATTTAAAAATTATTGACCTACCTGAAGGCCATAACCAAAAATAGAATATGATTAACATTCTGCAAGAGGTCATAAAGAAAAACTGCTCCAATATTCTAGATAAAGAAGGGAAAATTCTCATTGAAAGAATCCATCAATCACCACTGGAAAGAGATCCCACAAGGAAAACCCCAAGCAACATTGTTGTAAAACTCCAAAACTTTTATTTCAAGAAAAAAATACTGCAAGCTGTCAGTCAAAAACAATTCAAATATCAAGTTGCAACAGCCAGGATTAGCCAGTATCTGGCAGCTTCTACAATAAAGGATTGGAAGGCCAGGAATACTATATTTGAGAAGGCAAAGGACTTGGGATTACAATCAACAATTAACTATTCAGCCAGATTCAGTATCATCTTTCAAGGGAGAGATAGATGGCTCTTCAGTGAAATAAGAAACTTTCAATCATTTCTAATGAAAAAACTAAAACTAAACAGAAAATTTAATCTACAAATACAGGACTTAAAGGTTAAATTATTTATATCCCTATATGGGAAAACAATATTTGTAATTCTTGAGAAGTTTATCTGGTACTGGAGTAGAAAAAGTGAGGGAGGGCATCAAACAAACCACACAATTGGTTGTGAATGGACTCTGATGTGATGACATAAAAAATAGACATTAAGGGGTGGAAAAAGGTCCATACTGGAAAAAGAAAAAAGGGAACGTATAATGGGACAATTTGTTTACACCAAAAGACTCAAAAGACCTGTTACAATTTAGGGGGAAAATGGAGGGAGATGAACATTGTTTGAAACTTGATCTCATCATTTTTGGCTTTAAGAGAGAATAATTTAACTATTCAGTTGTCTATAGAAATGCACTTAATTCTATAAAGAAGTAGGAGGTGAAAAAAGGAAAAGTAAAGAAGAAAAGAAAAAAAGAGGGACAGGATAGAAGGGAGGACAGAAAGACTAGGAAAAAAGTAAGAGAAGAGAGGAAGAGTTGATAGAAAATAAGTAAGGGGTGAATTGGTTAAAAAACACTATTAAAAGAATGAAGGAAGGGTGATAGGAGATAAGATAGTGAGTGAGGTGGGTAAAAAAATACTAGTAAGAAAAGGGAGGGGGGCAGCTAGGTGACACAGTGGATAGAGCACCAGCCCTGAAGTCAGGAGGACCTGAGTTCAAATCTGGTCCCAGACACTTAACATTCCCTAGCTGTGTGACCCTGGGCAAGTCACTTAACCCCAATTGCCTCAGCAAAAAAAGCAAAAAAAAAAAAAGGAGAGGGGGTGATAGGAGATAAATTAGTAGATAGAATGGGTAAGAAACAAAACAAAACAAAACAAAAAAACACAGGACCAAAGACAGGGTGGAAAGAAAGAACAAAAATATATACAGGGGAGAAAATAAGGTGGAGGAAAATACAGAGCTGATAATCATAACTGTCAATGTTAATCGAATGAAGGCTCCCATAAAACAGAAGCAAAGTAGATTAAAAAACAGAATCCTGGGCAGCTAGGTGGCGCAGTGGATAGAGCACCAGCCCTGACGTCAGGAAAACCTGGGTTCAAATCTGGTCTCAGACACTTAACATTCCCTAGCTGTGTGACCCTGGGCAAGTCACTTATCCCCAATTGCCTCAGCAAAAAAAGCTAAAAAAAAAAACAAAACAAAACAAAACAAAACAAAAAAAACCCAGAATCCTATGATATGTTGTTTACAAGAAACACAAACAGACACAAACAGACACATACACAGTAAAGGGAAAAGGCTGGAACAGAATTTATTATGCTTCAGCTGAAGTAAAAAGTAGCAAATCTGATCTCAGATAAAGCAAAAGTAAAAATAGATCTTATGAAAAGAGATAAGGAGGGGCAGCTAGGTGGCATAGTGGGTAGAGCACCAGCCCTGAGGTCAGGAGGACCTGAGTTCAAATCTGGTCTCAGACACTTAATATTCCCTAGCTGTGTGACCCTGGGCAAGTCACTTAACCTCAATTGTCTCAGCAAAAAGCCAAAAAAAAAAGATATAAGGAGGGAAAGTACATTTTGATAAAAAGTACAGTAAATAATAAAGTAGTAATGATACTAAATGTGTATGCACCATGTGACAGAGCAGACAAATTCCTGTTGAAGATTTTAAACCATTTACAGGAAGAAAGAGGCAGCAAAATCATTCTAATGGGAGACTTCAATCTTCCCCTCTCAGAATCAGACAAATCTAACTACAAAATAAACAAGAAAGAAACTAGGGAAATTAATAGGATGCTAGAAAACCTAGATATGATAGACCTCTGGAGAAAATTGAATAAGGACAGAAAGAAATACACCTTTTTCCCACACCTATGTAAAAACTGACCATGTATTAGGGTAGAAAAATCACATAATCAAATGCAACAAGGCAAAAATAGTAAATGCTTCCTTTTCAGACCACAATGCATTAAAATTGTATTCAATAAAGAGGCAGAGAAAGATGGATTAAAATGAATTGAAAATTAAATAATCTAATTCTAAAGAATAAATAGGTCAAACAACAAATCACAGAAATCATCCCTAATTTCATCCAAGAAAATGACAATAATGAGACAACATAGCAAAACATATGGGATGCAGCCAAAGCACTTCTTAGGGGAAATTTGGTATCTCTAAATAGCTACATAAAATAGAGAAAGAGGAAATCAATGAATTGAGTATGCAACTAAAAAAGCTAGAAAAAGAACAAATTAAAAACCCCCAATTAAATTATGCTTCAAATTCCCAATTAAAAACTAAATTAGAAATTTTGAAAGCCAAAGGAGAGATTAAAAATATGTAACTTAAGAAAAAATAAATAAAATAGAGACTTTGAAAACTATTGAATTAATAAACGAAAGTAAGAGTTGATTTGGTGAAAAAACTCACAAAATAGATAAACCTTTGGTTAATTTGATCAGAAAAAGTAAAGAAAAAACCAAATCACCAGCATCAAAAATGAAAGGGATCAACACCACCAATGAAAAAAAAAATTAAAGCAATAATTAGGAACTATTTTGCCCGACTCTATGCGAGCAAGTCTGAAACTCTAACAGAAATGAATGAATATTTACAAAAATATAAACTGTGCAGGCTAAGCAGAAGAGGAAATAAGTTACTTAAATAGTACCATTTTAGAAAAAAGAAATTGAATAAACTATTAATGAACTCCCTAAGAAAAAAATCTCTAGGGCCAGATGGATTCATAAGTGAATTCTACCAGACTTTTAATTTTAATTCCAATATTATGTAAACAATTTGCAAAAATAGGTAAAGAAGGAGTACTGCCAAATTCCTTCTATGACACAAATATGGCACTGATACCTAAACCAGGAATAGCCAAAACAGAGAAAGAGAATTACAGACCAATATCCCTAATGAATATTGATGCAAAAAATTTAAATAAAATATTAGCAAAGATAATACAGCAACTTATCAGCAGAATAATACACTATGACCAAGTGGGATTTATACCAGGAATGCAGGGCTATGTCAGGGAAACTCTTACCAAAATTGACCATATCAATAACAAAATCAACAAAGTCATTTAATAATCTCAAAAAAGGCAGAAAAAGCTTTTGACAAAATACAGCACCCCTTCCTATTAAAAACACTAGAGAACATAGGAAGAAAGGGAACTTTCCTTAAAACAATAAGCAATATTTATCTAAAACCTATAGCAAGTATTATATGTAATTGAGAGAAGCTGGAGCAATTTGCAATAAGATCAGGGGTGAAAAATACATGCCCATTATCACCACTATTATTCAACATTGTACTAGATATGTTGGCTTTAGCAATAAGAAAAGAAAAAGAAATAAAAGAAATTAGAATAGGCAATGAGGAAATAAAACTATCATTCTTTGCAGACGATATACTTAGAGAATCCTAGAAAATCATCCAAAAACCTATTAGAAAAAATTCACAGCTTTAGCAAAGTGGAAGGATATAAAATAAACCCAAACAAATCCTCAACATTTCTATATATTATTGGGAAAGCGCCACAGCAAGAGATAGAAAGAGAAATTCCTTATAAAATTACTGTAGACAAAATAAAATATTTGAGGGTCTACTTGCTAAAGCAAACCTAAGAACTATATAAACATAATTACAAAACACTTCTCACACAAACAAAATCAGATCTAAACAATTGCAAAATATCTGTTGTTCATGGCTAGCATCAAGCTAATATAATAAAATGACAATTCTGCCTAAATTAATCTACTTGTTCAGTGCCACACTAATCAAACTGCCAAAATGTTATTTATAGAACCAGAAAAAATAATGACAAAATTCATCTGGAAGTACAAAAATTCAAGAATATCAAGGAAATTTATGAAAAAAATACAAATGATGGTGGCTTAGCAGTACCAAACCCTGAAACTATAGTATAATATAAAGCAGCAGTAATCAAAACAATTTGATACTGGCTAAGAAACAGAGTGGTGGAAAAGGAGTCACATGTGCAAAAATGTTTGTAGCAGCTCTTTTTGTGGTAGCAAATTATTGGAAAAGAAGTGGATGCTCATCAATTGGGGAATGGCTGAACAAACAAACTGTGGTACATGAAGGTAATGGAATATTATTGTTCTATAAAAAATGATGAATAAGCTGATTATAGAAAGGCCTGGAAAGATTTACATGAATTGATACTGAGTGAAACAAGCAGAACCAGGAATACAATAGCAGCAATAATGTGTGATGATCAACTATGAAAGGCTTGGTTCTTCTCAGCAGTTCAGTGATCTAAAGAAATCCTCATAGACTTTGAATAGAAAATGCCATCTGTAGCCAGAAAAAAAAAACTAAGGAGACTGAATATAAATCAACATATTCTATGTTCACTTCTTTTTTTCTTTTTTTTATCTCTCCCATCGTTTTTCTCTTTTGCTCTGATTTTTCTCTCCCATCAATGATTCCCAAGGCAATGTGTATTAAAAATGAATAAGCTCACTGCAATAAAAAGAGGTGCAAAAGATAAAATAATGCTTTTAAAAGGATCTGTAGTTAAGGATATGATACCCTATATGGACAGAGGGAAGGACAGAGAAAGGAAGGAAGGAAGGAAAGAAGAAAGGAAGGAAGAAAGGAAGGAAAAAAGGAAGGAAGGAAGTGTTGAGGACCATACTTAAGTGTGGAACCCAGAAAGCCTGTAAAAACATTAAAGGGGCCTACACCTTTTGGAGCGCGTTGGTTCTCCAAAGCCCCTGCCACAGTTGTGAATCCCAGTCCCCACAGCACACTAGAGAAATTAAAGGAATGTTTTGTTATTACAATCTTTATCTTACTCTTTGAGTAGAGCTGACAGGCTCAAGGAAAGACTAACATAACCTAGAAAGTCAGAGATATCTGTCTGGAGGATAGAAAATAAATTTACAGATGTAGATGTTGCTTATGAAAGAATTTATGCTTTTCTTTACACATTAATAATCTTGCTGTGCTTAGAAAATATACATTCTCTGTAGAGATAAAATAAATCAGAGGTAAGAGGTCAAGAGATTTTCACTGAAACTGCCTCTCAGTCTCCTTGTATTATTATCATCCTCTCACAAGACACGGTTTATTCTGCTGGTCAGAATTAGATCCCAATCAGTCATTAGCAGGTGGCTCCCATGACAGGAAGGAAGAAAGGAAGGAAGGAAAGAAGGAAGAAAGAAAGGAAGGAAGGAAGGAAGGAAGGAAAGAAGGAAGGAAGGAAGGAAGGAAGGAAGGAAGGAAGGAAGGAAGGAAGGAAGGAAGGAAGGAAGAGGGAGGAAGTAAGGGAAAGAGGATGAAATGAAGGTAGGAGAAAGGAACAAAACAGGAAGGAAAGAAGGAAGAAGGAAAAAGGAAGAAAGAAATGAAAGAAAGAGAGAGAGAAAGAAAGGAAGAAAGAAAGAAGGAAGGAAGAAAAGAAGAAAGGGTGGGAGGGAGAGAGGAAGAAAGGAAGGAAAAGTGAGAGAAAGAAGGAAGAAAGGAAAGAAGCAAGGAAGGAAGCAAGGAAGGGTGGATGAGAGAGAAAGGAAGGAAAAAATGAAGGAGAAAAAAGAAGGAAGGAAGGAAGGGTGGGAGAGAGGAAGGAAAGAAGGAAGTGTGGGAGAAAGGAAGTGGGAGAAAGGAAGGGTGGGAGGAAGGAAGGGTAGGAGGAAGGAAGGAAGGAAGCAAGGAAGAGAGCAAGGAAGAAAGCAAGCAAGGAAGGGTGGGTGTAAGAGAGGAAGGAAAGAAAAAAGGAAGGAGAAAGGAAAGAAGGAAGGAAGGAAGAGGAAGAAGGGAGAGGAAGAGAGGGAAGGAGAGAAGAAGGGAAGAAGGAAGGAGTCTTTCAGCTGACCAATTTCAGGCTAGATTTACTCACAGAGATTGTTGTTTGTCCTTCATTCTCAAAGACCATTACATCAGGGAAGTGATCCTGATAAAAACTAAAGAATACCTGTGACTGTCATAAGTAAAGTTCATTGGATTGTCTACACTTACAATGAAAACAAGTAATATAGTTATCTATCTAGACTTTACTGCCACTTTTATGAGGTAGCCTTTAGACAGAACTTATTTAGTTAAACTTTCTAGTTTTAACAAGAAGTATCAAATCTGTTGTAAGCTTTTCAAGCATTTTCTGGACCTGAATTCAAGTCTTGAAATGAAACATTTGGCTCTATAGTGTGACTGTGAAGAGGGAGTAAACATAGCTTCAAAGATACTACAGATACATGAAGTCAGTCTTCCAGTCTTACATACAGAAAGTAGATGGAGATTTCTCCAAGCAACTTTTCCTAACAGCTATACTATTTGAGCATCCAATGTCCTAAAGTTAAAAGTAGATAAATGCAAAATGATAACCACATTTGGTATAAAGAAAGTTGTATTTTATAGGCTCTGTAAACAGCTGGAAAAATGTGACCAGCAAGTTAAGGAAGAACCAAGAAATTCGACTTCTCTACTAATCCAAAAACAGGTAAAATTGAAAAACCAAGAAGGAAATAGAGGATGGAGCAGAGTCTCCATGTAGGTAGCAGCAAAATGAAGATTTAAAATAGGATTATGAAGACTAAAAAAAGAAAAACTTTTAGAGCATAGTGCTAAAGTGCAAAAGAGGTGATTACAAATTCGAAATGGAGCCTGCCATGACTCTTTTCTCCCCAGTCAACCTTGGTGGGTTGTTAGCATTGGTTTTTAACAAGAATTCTGAGAACAATGCTTTAATATATAAACATATTTAGATTCTTTGTTCTGGGTGGTACCTAAGATATAAAGGAAAAACTATTTTACTTTTACTCTATCTCCATATTTTGGTGAAGTTACTTGAATAAATTAACATAGAAGTATCATCTAAGGCAGTGGCAACTGTTCCCTTAGCCTAGGAATAAGGTTGGCACAACCTATCATATGGCATGGTTTCTGCTTGTTTACCAGACAAGTATATTCTTTTCCAAAGTAATATAAGGAAACTTAGTATTCTGGTTTGAATGTATCAATAATTAAACACTAATTCCTCATTTAAAAAAAATACAAAGTAGTTTCTCAATCTATTTTATAACTGCTTTTAATTGTTTTTGCAGGGTTTTTTTTTTTTTTAAATCACAGTATCTTTTAGTTTACAATGCTGTGACTTTAAGATAATAAATTTAATTTATGTTTAACAAAAAGAAATTATTTAGCACCTTATAAATGAGTCTTGATTCAGACTAATTTCAGTGTATTGCAAAAACTATAAATTATGAGCCACAAAGAAAAATGAAAAGCAATATTCCTTCACACCATGGACTTAAACTGGAGAAACTCTTACATCTTGCATAGTTCAGATTATTATATAGATAAGGCAAGTGAATCCCAGAAAAAAAATTGAGTACTTTGTTTGAAGTCACAAAGTAAATCCTGGACCCCTCACTCCAGATCCATTTGTTTTTTCTACTGAATTATGCTTCCTCATTAGTTTCTTTGCTGCTTTGTAACCCACTAGAATAAAAGGCCTATCCAATTTTGTCCCTGTATAGGGAGATACAGCCTGGCATAATGGAATGGTACAAGCTAGAATTAGAGTTTGTGAGTTCATACTGTGCCTCAGATGTTTATACCTTTGTAATACTTATGTAACTTAATCATCTAACTTAAAGGATCCTCAGTTTACTCACCTGTAATATGGGGTGGGTGGACAAGAATATCTCTAAAGGTCCTTTCAGCCCTGTATCTAGGATTCTGTGAATTCTATTAGGAAGTGATGCAGTAACATTATTTATGATTCTGGATTTTGTATTATCAGATGAACAGTCAAACTTGCAACACCCCATCTTTGATGTGGCTACAAAATTCAAGGCTAGGATAATGAAAAGAGCACTGGATTTGGGTATTAGAATACTTAGGTTCAAATACAAACTCTGCTATCTATTACCTATCTGATCTTAAATAAATAGTTCAGTTTTCTAAAACGTATTTATTTTTGTGTAAAATGATAACTTCACTTAAAAGTTATTTGAGATTCTTTTTGAGAAATAATATAATTTGGGGTGGAGCCAAGATGGCGAATTGTAGACAGCATTGTCTGTGAGCTCCTGAGACCTTCCCTCAGATCCAGACAAATTGAGCCTCCGAACTAGTTCTGGAATGAGGGCTCCACCAAACACTTGGACTACAACGCACTTCTATCAAAAATCTACTTTGAAAAAACTCTGGAGGTCAGTCTCAGGGGAATTGGGAGCTGGTCGTGATCAGATGCCAGCGTGCCAGAGCAGAAGTCAGAGCGGTGACAGAGGCAGATTTTAGGCACCCAGGAAGTCCCTGAGAGATGCCTGGGCCACTTTGCGCTACTTGTGGGCAGGTGCTTTGGCAGATCTGCCTCTGATAAAGAGTGGATTGAGAGCAGCTGAAAGTGAGGTCCTAGTGCGGATCTAGCCGAGCCCCACCCCAAGAGTCAACTATGCAAACTGCCCCGGGGCAAATTGAAAAGGCAGAATTCCCTGCTAGTGATTCAGACCTCAAGTGATCCAGACCTAAACTTCTTAAAGCTCAAAAACATGAGCAAGAAGCAGAAGAGAGCTCTCACCATAGACAGCTTCTACAGAGAGAAAGTAGAGCAGTCCCTAGATCCTGAGATTCTGAAAACAATCCCAGAGGAAGTCACAAAGGCGGACATGAGCTGGACCCCTTTTCAGAAGGCTTTCCTGGAAGATTGCATAAAGAATCTCAAAAGAGAGCTAGAAGAAGAATGGGGAAATAAATTGAGATCAGTGCAACAGAGATGTCAAAAACTGGAAAACAGGACTGGTGAATTGGAAAAAGAAAACAATTCACTGAAAAACAAAATTGGTGAATTGGAAAAAATCACCAATTCACTGGAAAATAAAAATGGTGAATTGGAAAAAATCATCAATTCACTGGAAAATAAAAATGGTGAATTGGAAAAAATCATCAATTCACTGGAAAATAAAAATGGTGAATTAAAAAAGACAACAATTCACTGAAAAATAAAATTGGCAAAATGGAAAAAGAATGCAGCAAACCAAGAAATTCAATTGGCCAGCTACAAAAGGAGCTAAAAAAGATAATTGAAGGAAATAATACTTTAAAAATTAAAATTGAACAAAGAGAAGTAAATGACTCAATAAGATTTCAAGAATCAATCAAACAAAAACAAAAAAATGAAAAAATAGAAGAAAATATGAAATATCTCCTAGGAAAAACAACTGACTTGGAAAACAGAACCAGGAGAGACAATCTAAGGATTATTGGACTCCCTGAAAGCCACGATGAAAAAAAGAACCTTGATGCTATCTTTCAGGAAACCATGAAAGAGAATTGCTCTGATGTTTTAGAATGAGAAGGCAAAATTGGCATTGAAAGAATTTACTGATCACCTCCTGAAAGAGACCCCAAAATTAAAACCCCAATGAATATCATGGCCAAATTTCAGGACTATCGCACCAAGGAAAGGATACTGCAAGCAGCTAGAAAGAAACAGTTCAAATACTGAGGAACTGTAATTAGAATTACACAAGATCTGGCAGCTTCTACATTAAAGGATCGAAGGGCCTGGATTCAGATATTCCAAAAGGCAAAAGAACTTGGATTACAGCCAAGAATAAGCTAGCCAGCTAGAATGAGCATTATCTTCCAGGGAAGAAGATGGTTATTCAATGATACAGGAGAATTTCACCTATTTCTAATGAAAAGACCAGATGTGAACAAAAAAATTGACCTCCAAATACAGAACTCAAGAGAAGCATAAAAATGTAAAAAGGAAAGAACTCTTGAGAACTATATTTCTACTATAGGTATCCTTAAAGAATGGGGGTATAATTCAATTTTTCTTTGATAATAATGGAAAGGAAATTAGAGGTGAAAGGGATACAATACTGAAAAGGGGGGGAGGAGGCAAAATAAAGAAAAAATAAAGGAGGTAAAATAAGGCAAAATCTCATAAAGAGACATAGAGGATCTATTATAAATGAGGGAAAGAAGGGAGGGCAATGAGTATTGTGTAAACCTTACTCTCATTAGATTGGACTCTGAGAGAGTATATCAGACACATTTGGCTTCAAAGAAAGACCTGACCCTCCTTGTGGGAAGGTGGGAGGGAAAGGAGGAAAGGAAAGGGATAGACTAATAGAAGGATTAGGGGAAAGGTGTAAAGGGGAGAAGACTGTTGGAGGGAGGTGGTCATGAAAAATAAAATACTGGGGAGGGGGGAAGGGAGTAAGGGGAAATGGAAGAAAAAAATATAACTCTGGGTAAATAAGATGTCAGGAAATACAGATATAGTTATTTTAACTGTGAATGTGAATGGGATGAACTCTCCCATAAAACGGAAGCGGGTAGCAGACTGGATTAAAAGCCAGAACCGTACAATATGTTGTTTACAAGAAATACATCTAAAACATAGAGATACATACAGAGTGAAAGTAAAGGGCTGGAGCAGAATCGTTTATGCTTCAGGTGAACAAAGAAAGGCAGGGATAGCAATCCTTATCTCAGATCAAAGTAAAAGCAAAAATTGATCTAATTAAAAGAGATAATGAAGGAAACTATATTTTACTAAAGGATACCATAGACAATGAAGCGGTATCAATACTAAACATATATGCACCAAGTGGTATAGCATCCAAATTCCTAGAGAAGAAACTAACACAGATGCAAGGAGAAATAGACAGTAAAACTATACTAGTGGGGGATCTCAACCTTGCTCTCTCAGAATTAGATAAATCAAATCACAAAATAAATAAGAAAGAAGTTAGGGAGGTAAACAAAAGGCTAGAAAAGCTAGGTATGATAGATCTCTGGAGGACATTGAATGGTGATAGAAGGGAGTATACTTTTTTCTCAGGGGTTCATGGAACTTATACAAAAATTGATCATGTGTTAGGGCATAAAAACCTCAAAATCAAATGCAGAAAAGCAGAAATAGTAAATGCATCCTTTTCAGATCATGATGCAATAAAACTCACATGTAATATAAGACCAGGAAAAAACAGACCACAAATTAATTGGAAATTAAATAATCTAATCCTGAAGAATGAATGGGTGAAAGAGCAAATTTTAGACAAAATCGATAATTTCATCCAGGAGAATGACAACAATGAGACAACATACCAAAATTTGTGGGACACGGCTAAAGTGGTTATAAGGGGTAATTTTATATCTCTAGATGCTTACTTGCGTAAAACAGAGAAAGAGAAGATCAATGAACTGGGCTTACAATTAAAAAATCTAGAAAAAGACCAAATTAAAAATCCTCAATTAAATCCCAAATTGGAAATTCTGAAAATTAAAGGGGAGATCAATAAAATTGAAAATAAGAAAACTATCGAATTAATAAATGAAAGTAAGAATTGGTTTTATGAAAAAACCAACAAAATAGATAAGCCTTTAGTTAATTTGATTAGAAAAAGGAAAGAGGAAAACCAAATTGTTAGTCTCAAAAATGATAAGGGAGAACTTTCCTCCAATGAAGAGGAAATTAGAGTAATAATTAGGAGTTTCTTTGCCCAACTTTATGCCAATAAATTTGATAATGTAAATGAAATGGAGGAATAGCTACAAAAATATAGATTGCCTAGGTTAACACAAGAGGAAATAAATTATTTAAATAGCCCCATTTTGGAAAAAGAAATAGAACAAGCTATTAATCAACTCCCTAAGAAAAAATCTCCAGGGCCAGATGGATTTACATGTGAATTCTACCAAACATTCAAAGAACAATTAATCCCAATACTATATAAACTATTTGAAAAAATAGGGAAAGAAGGTGTACTACCAAATTCCTTCTATGACACAGATATGGTGCTGATAGCTAAACCAGGTAGGGAGAAAACTGAGAAAGAAAACTATAGACCCATTCCCCTAATAAATATTGATGCAAAAATCTTAAATAATATTTTAGCAATGAGATTATAGAAAGTTATCTCCAGGATAATACACCATGATCAAGTACGATTTATACCAGGAATGCAGGGCTGGTTCAATATTAGGAAAACTATCAGCATAATCAATTATATTAATAACCAAATTAACAAAAACCATATGATTATCTCAATAGATGCAGAAAAAGCCTTTGATAAAATACAACATCCATTCCTATTACAAACACTGGAGAGTATAGGAATAAATGGGCTTTTCCTTAAAATGATTAGTAGTATCTACTTAAAACCTTCAGCAAGCATTATATGTAATGGAGTCAAACTAGAACCATTCCCAATAAGATCAGGAATGAAACAAGGCTAACCACTGTCACCATTATTATTTAATATTGTCTTAGAAATGTTAGATTTGGCAGTAAGAGAAGAAAAAGAGATTAAAGGAATTAGAGTAGGTAATGAGGAAACCAAATTATCACTCTTTGCAGATGACATGATGGTATACTTAGAGAGCCCTAGAGACTCAACTAAAAAACTACTAGAAACAATTCACAACTTTAGCAAAGTTGCAGGATACAAAATAAATCCACATAAATCATCAGCATTTTTATATATTTCCAATAAAGTTCAGCAGCAAGAGATACAAAAAGAAATTCCATTCAAAATAACTGTTGATAGTATAAAATATTTGGGAATTTATCTGCCAAGGGAAAGTCAGGAACTATATGAACTAAACCACAAAACACTTTCCACACAAATAAAATCAGACCTAGTCAATTGGAAAAACATAAAATGCTCATGGGTAGGCTGAGGGAATATAATAAAAATGACAATACTACCCAAACTAATTTACTTATTTAGTGCCATACCAATCAAACTCCCAAGAAATTATCTTACAGATCTAGAAAAAATAGTAGCAAAATTCATTTGGAAGAACAAAAGGTCAAGAGTTTCAAGGGGATTAATGAAAAAAAAGGCTGATGATGGTGGACTTGCTGTATCAGATTTAAAACTATATTACAAAGCAGTGGTCATCAAAACCATTTGGTCCTGGCTAAGAAATAGAGTAGTCGATCAATGGAATAGGATAGAATCACAAGACAAACTAGGCAATAACTATAGCAATTTAGTCTTTGATAAACCCAAAGACCCCAGTTTCTGGGATAAGTACTCACTATTTGACAAAAACTGCTGGGAAAATTGGAAACTAGTGTGGAAGAAATTAGGGCTTGACCCACATCTAACACCATATACCAAGATAAGATCTAAATGGGTTCATGATCTGGATATAAAGAGTGATACTATAAGTAAATTAGAGGAACGTAATATAGTTTACCTCTCAGACCTGTGGAGATGGGATAAATTTATGTCCAAAGAAGACCTGGAACTCTTAATTGAAAACCAGATAGATAACTTTAACTATATTAAGTTAAAAAGTTTTTGTACAAACAAAACCAATGCAGTGAAGATTAGGAGGGGAAACAATAAATTGGGAAATCATCTTTACATTTAAGGGTTCTGATAAAAGTCTCATCTCTAAAATATATAGAGAATTGTCTCATATTTATAAGAATTCAAGCCATTCTCCAATCGATAAATGGTCAAAGGATATGAACAGACAATTTTCAGAGGATGAAATTAAAACTATTTGTAATCATATGAAAAGGTGCCCCAAATTACTATTGATCAGAGAAATGCAAATCAAGACAACCCTGAGGTACCACTACACACCTGTCAGATTGGCTAAAATGACAGGAAAACTTAATGATGAATGTTGGAGAGGATGTGGGAAGGCTGGGACACTGATGCATTGTTGGTGGAGCTGTGAACTGATCCAGCCATTCTGGAGAGCAATTTGGAGCAATGCTCAAAAAGTGATCAAACTGTGCATACCCTTTGACCCAGCAGCATTTCTATTGGGCTTATATCCCAAAGAAATCATAAAGGAACGAAAGGGCCCTACATGTGCAAGAATGTTTGTGGCGGCCCTTTTTGTAGTGGCTAGAAACTGGAAACTGAATAGATGCTCTTCAATTGGAGAGGGGCTGAATAAATTATGGTATATGAATGTTGTGGAATAATATTGTTCTGTAAGAAACGACCAGCAGGACGTTTTCAGAGAGGCCTGGAGAGACTTACATGAACTGATGCTGAGTGAAATCAGCAGAACCAGGCGATCATTATTCACAGCAACAACAATACTGTATGACGATTAATTTTGATGGCCATGGCTCTCTTCAACAATGAAATGTTTCAAACCACTTCCAATTGTTCACTGAAGAAAGCCATATACACCCAGAGAGAGGGATGTGAAATGTGGACCACAACATAATATTCTCATACTTTCGATTGATGTTTGCTTACATTGTGTTTCCTTTATCTGATATGTCTTTTGTGTGGATACGATTTTTCTTGCACAACAATGATAAGTGTGGAAATGTGTATACATATATTCTATCTGTCATGTATTTTAACATAATTAACATTATATATATATATATAGTGTATTTCCTGCCCTCTAGGGGAAGGGTGGGGAATAGGGGGAAAAAATTTGTAACAGAAAGCTTTGTAAGGGTTAATGTTGAAGAATTACCCATACATATGTTTTGCAAAAAAATAAAATTAAAAAAAAGAAAAATAACATAATTCTTTTTTATTAATACTTTTTATTTGCAAAACATATGTATGGGTAACATATTCTTGGTGGCTCACTATCTTTCCCACTCCCTCCCCCTTCCTTAAATCAATTTATCTCAGGAACTCTGCAAACAGAACACTCCAAGAAAGAAGCTATAGAGAAAGTCATAACCTCAAAGAGGAGTAGCCTAGCTCCCCAGAGTGGTAAACAAAAGTATTTTACATTGCCTAGACATCAAATCATCCATAAGTAAACATCACTGTGACAATTAATTGATTGCAGGTTTTCTCTTTTCAACCTCCCAGTTCCATGGATCTCTTTTTTTATTCCTCATTCTTGGTGACTGCAGCATTATATACTGCTAATCTCTTACTCTCTCTGATCTCTCCTTTCCTCACCCACAGGCCCTGTGCTATGCTCTCTTCTCTTTTCAGTCTACATTAATTATCTCATTTGTGTGACATCATTAGCTCCTCTGGGTTTAATTAATTTCTCTGTGCACATGCTTTTCAGATCTCTATGTCCTGCACAAGTCTCTTCTTGAGCTACAGTTATGTATCACCAACTGACTTTTAGACTTCTTGCACTTGATGTGCAATAAGCTTCTCAAATTCAACTAAACCTAAATTAAACTAAAACAAAACAAATGCTCTTCTTTTACAGATTTTCTATTGCTCTCAAATTCATTGTCATCCTTCTACTCAAAATCTTAGAGTCATTGCCAAATCTTCATTCTCATTCATTCCACATGATCTATGAAGTAATTTTGTTTTGTCTCATCATAACAGAAATCTATCATCTATTTATCCAAGCAAACCTGTATCACATGTATCTATCTAACCATCCATCCATCCATCCCTTTATTTATCTATCTATCCATTTAATGTATGTATTGATTAGTTAATCTATCTCTATATCTTTATGTCTATTCATCCAAATAGCCATTCATCCATCATCCCTGCATATATATATATATATATGTATATATACACACACACATATATATATGTACCTAAATCTGTTTATTGATCTTTCCATAACTGTCTAAAAACTATATATGTATATGTATATATATATAATATGTATACACACATATAAATACATGTATTTTTCTTTAAACTCATCCAGCCGCAAATCTGGCTCAAGTTCTAATCATCTTTTAAATAAACTTTTGCAACAACTCTCTAACTGGATTCCTACCTCAAGTTTCTTCCCACTCTAAATTACAATCCATTCAGTTGCCAAAGATCCTCTTCTAAATTAAGACTTCTTAAAGCTTTTTCCACGTGTCCCATTTTTGTCCATGAAATTTTTAAGTGATCCCATGTATATAGGTATGTAAAATAGGAATACAAATCAAACATTTGCTGATAAAAATTATGATTTCATCAACCCCATTCAGTTATATGACCCCAAATGGGGTCACCATTTAGAGTTTTGCTTTAAATATGACCATAAGATACCTTACCTCCCCCTACACCATAGGCTACCTACCAAATCTGCCTACCTTACTAGAATCAAAGATGAACTTCTTTATTGGGGCATTCAATATTTTCATAAGCTGGCCTCTTCCCTCCACACTCTCTATGATGTCTACAATGGCCTAACTGAACTTCTTAGAACAAAAGGCACACCCCCATGTCTTTGAAATGGCTGCCTCTTACGCCTGGAATGCTCTGTCTCATCACGTCTATCTCTGTTTCTATGTTTCTATGGTTTTCTTCAAGGAGACACAGCTCAACTTACACCTTTTTACAAGAGGTCTTTCTTGTTGTCTTCATTATTAATGTCTTCCCCTCTTAGATTATCTATCATATAATCTCTATATATCTTATATATTTATATACCGTGTCTCCTCAACCTGAAGGCAGGTGCTGTTTTTGCTTTTCTTTCTATCCCCAACAAAGAGTAACATAGAAAGTGATTAGTAAATGTCTCCTTGCTGACTGACCAATTTTCATAATAATAACACTTGAGAAAACACCTCCCTCATTAAATGCTTTCTTAAGCACTTTGTAATCTTCCAACTCTATCTCCCACTGAGAGATTTGGAAAGTTCAGACTTTACTTTGCCTGAGAATCAATATGTAATGTATATCCAAAGGTAATGACAAAAAGCTGGAGATAAACATTCAAAAGTCAAGTTTCCTTCCCCCTGTCCCACTCCTGACCTTTAATAAATAGAAAGCAGATGAGGAAGCTGACACTTGTGGAGTGGCATTTGCCAGGGAAGGTCTCAGATGAAAAGTGTGACTGTGGATTTTCACACATCTTTAGGAAATTATTAATTATAATAATCTCATTTTATATATATTTAAATTTTTGTTTATTTTCTTTTTAATTTGTGAAATAAAATGAACATTTTCATAACAATTTTAAAAGATGATTGCACACAAAACTGCAAATCTATTATGTACAATTTGCTATTTTGAAAAATATATATATACTAAAGTTATCATGTAATTATTTTTCATTTTTTTACTTCCCCCCACTCAGAAATGGCTACCATTAGACATAAATATGTATATATGTGTAAAACCATTCTATACATACTTTTATTTATCAATTCTTTCTCTGGATACAAATAGCATCTTCTCTGAAATGTCATTTGTAATTAAATTGTATATTTATAATAGTCAAAATTACTTTGTCATTCAAATTTGTTCTTTTTTTAAATTTATTTTTAATACATATTGCTTTGTGAATTATGTTGAGAGAGAATAATCAAAACAAAAGGGAAAAGCTATGGGAGAGGAAAAAAGTAGAAAAAAAAAAAGTAACCATAGCACGTGTTAGTTTACATTCAGTATCCATAGTTCTTTTTTCTCGACATAGATGGCATTTTCTGTCCAAAGTCTATGGAGATTACTTTGGAACACTGAGAAGAACCAAGTTTTTCAGAGTTGATCATTGCACATTCTTGCTGCTATTCTGTACAATGTAATCCTAGTTTTGGCTATTTCACTCAGCATCAATTTGAGTAAATCTTTCCAGGACTTTCCAATATCAGCTTGCTCATCATTTTTTATAGAACAATAATATTCTATTATTTTCATATAACACAACTTATTCAGCCATTCCCCAACTGATAGGCATCTACTCATTTTCCAGATCTTTCCTACCACAAAAAGAGTTGCTACAAACATTTTTGCATATGTGGATCCTTTCCCCTCCTTTATAATTTTCTTGGGCTATAGACTTAGTGGTAGTACACTGGGTCAAAGTATATGCACAGTTTGATAGTCCTTTGGATATAGTTCCAGATTGTTCTCCAGAATGGTTGGATCATTTCATAACTCAACCAACAATGTATTAGTATCCTAATTTTCCCACATTCTCTCCAAAATGTATTATTATCCTTTCTTGTCATCTTAGCCAATTGAGAGGTGTGAGGTGATGCCTCAGAGTTGTTTTAATTTTGCATTTCTTTAATCAATAGTGATTTGGAATATTTTTTCTTTTTTTAAATTATAGTTTTTTTTAAAATTTTCAAAATATTTACATGGTTAACTTGCAACATTCAATCCTACAGAACCCTGTATTTTAATTTTTTTCCCTCCCTTTCCTCCATCCCCTCCCTCAGTCAACAAGTGAGCCAATATGTGTTAAACGTGCGCAATTGCTTACTTACATATTTCCACAGTTATCATGATGCACAAGAAAAATCGAATTAAAAAGGAAAAAAATGAGAAAGTAACAGCAAACAACAACAAAAAGAGTGAAAATACTATTTTGTTTGTGTTCCACATTCAATTCCCTCTGTCCTCTCTTAGGGTGCAGATGGCTTTCTTCATCACAAGACCATTGGAACTGGTCTGAATCACTTCATTGTAGCCATGTCCATCAGAATTGATTATCATGTAATACTGTCGTTGCTGTGTATGATGATCTCCTGATTCTGCTCATTTCACTTAGCATCAGTTCAGGTAAGTCTTTCCAGGCCTCTCTGAAATCATCTTGTTGATCATTTCTTATAGAACAATAATATTCCATAACATTCATATGCCATAACTTGTTCAACCATTCTCCAATTGATAGGCATTCACTCAGTTTCCAGTTTCTTGTTACTAAAAAAAAGGCTGCCACAAACATTTTTACACATGTGAGGAGCATTTTTTCCTATGACTATAGATGGTTTTAAATTCCTCATCTGAAAATTGTCTGTTCATATCTTTTGACTCTTTATCAATTGGGGAATGACTTGTATTCTTATAAACTTGACACAGTTCTTCATATATTTTAGAAATGAGACTTTTATCAGAAATATAGGCTATAAAGATTTTATCCCAGCTTTGCATTTCCCTTTTAATCTTATTTCTGTTGGTTTTGTTTGTGTAAAAACATTAATTTAATGTAATCAAAGTTGTCCATTTTGTCTTTCATAATGTTCTCTAGTTCTTCTCAGGCCATAAAATCCTTCCATCTCCAAAGATCTGATAGGTAAAATATCCCTTGATGTCCTAATTTGCTTATGATTTCACTCTATGCCCAAATCATGTGCCTATTTTTACCTTATTTTGGTATGGGGTGTGAGATACATAGTCTATGCTGTGTTTCTGACATATTAGTTGACAAAAACTGTCAATATTAAGTTTTTATCCTAGAAGCTGGAGTTTGGTGTTAATCAAATGCTAGGTTACTATAGGCCTTGATGGTTGTATCATTTGTAATCTAATCTAATCTTAGCCAACAGCAAATGGTTTTGATGAGTGCTGTTTTAAAATATAATTTTAGTTTAAAATATAGTTTAGTTGTAATGCTGCTAAGCCACCATCCTTTGTATTTTTTTCATTAATCCTCTAGATATTCTTGACAGTTTGTTCTTCCAGATGAATTTTGTTAGTATTTTTTCTAGTACTACAAAGTTGATCTTAAAACAATATTGCTATTTCTGTTTATAATGTTCTCTTGGTTCTGCTTATTTTCCTCTTCATTATTTCATAAGTCATTCCATAATTTTCTAAGATCATTGAGCTCATCATCTGTTATAGCACAGTAGCATTCCATCACAATCAAATATCACAACTCGTTTAGCAGTTCTCTAATTGACAGGGATCCCTACAGTTTCCAATTCTTTGCCACTACAAGGAGAACTGCTTTAAATATTTCTGAACATATAAATTCTTTTTCTTTTAACCTAATCACCTTTGGAAATAGAACTAGCTGTAATATCTTTAAGGGTCCTTGGACCACTAAGAACAAGGGTTTTTGGCCTCTTACAAGATAGATTAATAAAATACTGAAAACTTCAGAAAGTGTTGTCAAGGATATTTATTCAAGCATTTCTGTCATTTTCTCTTCCTTCCAATAAAGTTTCTTCTGTAATACTATGAAATTCAAGTTGGCAGATGAGGAATCATTCTAAGTATCATCTTAGGTACCATGCTTATCTTTTATATAGTTTCCTGGGCAGTAGTTCTTAGCCAAGAGAAGTAGTAACACATCCCAAAGTAGATTTGAGTCCTTCATGTTATGAGTATTTTTGACTCAAGAGAATAAAAAAAATAATATTAGGAGAAACCTGAACTTATTTTGTTATAACCAAATAATCTCACCTCCTGAACCTCATTTCCTCGTTGATAAAACGATTGTTGTGCTGCAAATTGCTATGATACAAAAAGCTTCATGAACCTTAAAGTGGTATATCAGTGTCAACTGTCATTATTATCATCATTATCATTTCAAGGAGAAGTATTTAGAGCATAAGACAGAACAACTTTCTCAGAATCACGTAGCTAGTAGGTGTTCAAGCAATGAATTGATTACAGGCTTTTCATTTTCAAACTAGTATGTATTTCATTAAAATAAAATACTTGTTGATTGATGGCTTCTTACCCTTTACTGGATAAATTATCAATCTGCATGAGGTCAGGTCAAAAGAGGCTTCACAATGACATGGAATATTGCAGGAATTAAATATGTATTCAATGTAAAAAGGGGGTTATGAACTATTTATCTGATAGATTTAAAATAATTTGGGCAAAGGAGAAAGTGTTTGTTTAAATGGGAAGAGGGTGGCAAGAAAACTCTTCCACAGTTATTATACATAAATTTGAAAATATAATTTAGGGGCAGTTGGTGGTACAATAAAGAGAACACAGGCCCTGGAGTTAGGAGGATCTGAGTTGAAATGTGGTGACAACTTGACACTTGCTATCTTGGGCAAGTCACTTAACTCTGAATGTCTCACACATAGAACAACAATAAAAAGATGTAATTTTCTTTAAATTTCACCTTATGTCTTCTCTAGTATTTAGAATACTAAATATAGATTGAAACTTATAAGAATAAAGCATCTGCCATATGAATGTAAGTATAAATACATAGCATCGTGATATAACATCAATGATATTATAACATTGTTATTTCCCTAAGGCTGTACTTGAACATCTCATGTGATATGCTAGACTCTCAAAGGTTATCCCAACTTCCCAATAGGAGGTAAAATCTATACTAAGAATACTCTGAAGTTTGCTCCATGTTTGTCTATATATCTGTCATTGAAAGACCAATCCAGCTATATCTAAAGATTATGCAGTAGACTGAGTATTGGACTTGACAGTAGGGAGAAATAATTTCAAATTTTGCCTCAGAAAATTACTATTTGTGTCTCTAGGCAAATCATTTAACCTCAAACAGCCTCAGTTTCCTCATATGAAAAACTGATGATGATAAAAGCAACTACCTCCTATGATTGCTGTGAGAACCAAATAAAATAATGTGTGCAAATCACTTTGAAAAATTTAAAGCTCTGTATAAATGATTATTACTATGTTTAGATAGCTAGACTAGAGCGTTTGACCACTATATGATATATTTTTAAACACAACAATTGATCCAGCTAGCTCTCAAAGCACAGAAGAGTTGTGATCTGAATCAATAAGGCAAAAAATATTTTGAATGAAACAATTATATCACATCAAGGATAAAACATGAAATTGTATATTTGAGATTTAAGGATTTTTTTATAATGAATCTCATCTGTTTTTACAGCCTAACAGTTTACTTCTGTTCTTCACATACTCTACATTGCAGCCAAACTATCCTAGTTGATGTTCCTGGTGCACATTTCACCTCCTGACACAATTCCTTTGCACATAATCCCCTATCCTGGAATACTTTTTCTCCTAACTTCTAAACAGGAAAAACTATTTCCCTTCAAGACTCAATTCAAGTGACAAATCCTATATCAGGCCTTTCCTGACACCCCCAATTTTGAATGCCACAAACTTACTTTACTTTGCATGGGTATATGTGTGCTTGTGTTGATAATTTTCATTATCCTTAAATATTGAACGAAAGCTTGATGATAAAGACTAATTTGTTTTTGTTTTTTTTTATTCCCGATGCTTAAAATAATTCCGGGGACATAATATACAATTTAAAATTTCTTTTGAGTTGAATGAGATTAATTAATGAAAGACACTGTATGTTCTAATGTGTATTATGGTAAAATTGGGGTATCTTTATAATTTGAGCATTGTTATTTTAATAAGCATATTTATGATTTATAAAGAAGCTTGAATTTATTTTGTTTTGTGTAGTAAGTTTATTTTAAAATACATATCACTTTATGAATCATGTTGGGAGAGAAAAATCAGAGCAAAAAGGAAATACCATGGAAAAGTTAAAAAAAAAAACCAGAAAAAAAATAAGTGAACATAGCATGTGTTGATTTACATTCAATCTCCTTACTTCTTTTTCTGGATGCAGGTGGCATATATTGTCCAAAGTCTATTGGGATTGCTTTGGATCACTGAACAACTGAGAAGAACCACTACTCATTTTCCAATTCTTTGCTACCACAGAAAGAGTTGCTACAAACATTTTTGCACATATGGGTCTTCCCCCCACCTTTTTTTTTATTTCTTTGGGATCCAGACCGAGTAATGTTACTGCTGGGTGAAAGAGTATATATAGTTTGATAGTCCTTTGGACATAGTTCCAGATTTTTCTTCAGAATGATTGGATCATTTCATAACTCCACCAACAATGCATTATTGCACCAGTTTTCTCACATTCCCTCCAACATTTATCATGAACTTTTCCTGTCATCTTAACCAATCTGAGAGGTATGAGGTGATACCTCGGAGTTGTTTTAATTTGCATTTTTCTAATCAATAGTGATTTAGAACATTTTTTCATATACTTATAAATGGCCTTAATTTTGTCATTTGAAAATTGTTCATATCCTTTGACCATTTATCAATTAGGGAATAATGTGTATTCTTATAAATTTGAGAGTTATTTATATATTTTATCAGAAATACTTTATCAGAAATACTGTCTGTAAAAATTTCTTCCTAGCTTTTTCCTTCTCTTTTAATCTTGTTTCTGTTGGTTTTGTTTGTGTAAAAACTTTTTAATTTAATATAATTAAAGTTGTTCATTTTGCCTTTCAAAGTGTTCTCTAGTTTTTGGTCATAAATTCCTCCCTTCTCCAAAGATCTGATAGGTAAATTGTTGTTGTCCCAATCTGCTTATGATATCACTTTATGCCCAAATCATGTACCCATTTTGAAATTATTTGGTATGGAGTGTGAGATGTAGGTCTATGCTGATTTTCTGAATATTATTTTCCATTCCCAGTAAAATTTGTCAAATAGTGAGTTCTTATTCCAGAATCAGGATTTTGGAGATGTATTAAATATTAGATTATTATAGGGCTTGATTATTCTGTCATGTGCATTTAATGTATTCCACTGATCTCCTGTTTTATTTCTTAGCCAGTACCAAAAGGTTTTAATTACTGATGCTTTATAATATAGTTTTAGGTTTGATACTGCTAAGCTATCATGATCTGTATTTTTTTTTCAAGAATTTCATTGATATTCTTGACCTTTTGTTCTTCCAGGTGAATTTTTAAAATTATTTTTCCTAGTTCTATAAAATAATGTCTTAGAAGTTTGATTGGTATGGCATTGAATAAGTAGACCAATTTAGGCAGTATTGTCATTTTTATTATATTATCTTGGCCCAGCCATGAGAATTGATATTTTTCTAATTGCTTAGATCTGATTTTATTTGTGTTTTGTAATTGTGTTCATATAGTTCTTGGGTTTGCCTTGGCAGATAGATCCTCAAGTATTTTATTTTGTCTACAGTAATTTTAAGTGCATTTTCTCTATTTTTTTGCTGATGGGCTTTGTCAGTAATATATAGAAATGCTGATGATTTGTGTGGATTTATTTTATCTACTGAATCTTTGCTAAAGCTGTGAATTGTTTCTAGTCAGTTTTTGGATGATTTTCTAGGATTCTCTATATATATCATCATATCATTTGCACAGAGTGAGTTTTATTTCCCCATTGCCTATTCTAATTCCTTTAATTTCTTTTTTTTTCTTATACCTAAAGCTACCATTTCTAGTACAGTGTTGAATAATAATGTTGATAATGGGCATCCTTGTTTTTCACCCTTGATCTTATTGGGAATACATCCATCTTCTCTCCATTACAAATAATGACTGCTGTAGGTTTTAGATATATACTGCTTATTATTTTAAGGAACGTTCTCTTTATCCCTATGCTCTTCAGTGTTTTTAATAGGAATAAATGCTAATATTTTGTCAAAAGCTTTTTTTGCATTTATCAACATTATAATATGATTTATATTGGTTTTATTATTGATATGGTTGATTATGGTTATAGTTTTCCTGATATTGAACCAGCCCTTCATTCCTGGTATAAATCCTTCATGGTCATAGTGTATTATCCTGCTGATAAATTGCTGTAATCTCTTTGCTAATATTTTATTTAAAATTTTGCATCAATGTTCATTAGGGAGATTGTTCTATAATTTTCTTTCTCTGTTTTGGTCCTTCCTGGTTTAGATACCAGTTCCATATTTGTATCATAGAAGAAATTTAGTAGTACTTCTTCTTTACCTGTATTTGCAAGTATTTTTCATAGTATTGAAATTAATTGTTCTTTAAATGTTTGGTAGAATTCACTTATGAATCCATCTGGCCCTGGGGAATTTTTGGGGGGGATTTCATTAATGATTTGCTCAATTTCTTTTTTTTTCTAAAATGGAATTGTTTTTTATTTCCTCTTTTATTAACCTGGGTAATTTATATTTTTGTAAATATTTATCCATTTCTGCTAGATTGTCAGACTTACTACCCTGGAGTTGAGCAAATAGTTTCTAATTAATGCTTTAATTTCTTTTTCATTGGTAGTGAGCTCACCCCTTTCATTTTTGATGCTGGTGATTTGTTTTTTCATTTCCTTTTTCTGTTCAAATTAACCAACAGGTTTTTTTTGTTAGTTTTTTCCCCATAAAACAAACTCTTAGTTTTGTTTATTAGTTCAATGGTTTTCTTTGGCTCTATTTTATTTTTTTTATCTTAGTCTATTTTATTAATCTCTTCTTTGGGTTTCAAACTTTCTAATTTGGTATTTAATTGGGGGTTTTTAATTTGGTCTTTTTTCTAGTTTTTTTTTTAGTTGCATGCTTAATTCATTGATCTCTTTCGCTATTTTATTTATGTAGCTACTTAGAGATATCAAACTTCTCCTAAGAAGTGCTTTGGCTGCATCCCATAGGTTTTGCTATATTGTCTTATTATTGTCATTTTCTTGGATGAAATTATGATTATTTCTGTGATTTGTTCTGTGACTTCCCACTCATTCTTTAGAATTAAATTATTTAATTTCCAATTGGTTCTTAGTCTATCTTTCCCTGGCCCATTATTGAATATCATTTTTATTACACTGTGGTCTGAAAAGGAAGCATTTAGTATTTCTGTATTTTGCATTTGATTGTAAGGTTTTTATGACCTAATACATAGACAATTTTTTCTAGGTGCCTTGTACTGCCGAGAAAAAGGTGTATTCCTTTTGGTCCCTATTCAATTTTCTCCAGAAGTTTAAGTTTTCTAGAATTCTATTAAGTTCACTAGATTCTTTCTTGTTTATTTTGTGGTTAGTTAGATTTGTCTGATTCTGAAAGGAAAAGGTTGAGGTCCCCCACTAGAATAATTTTGCTGTCTTTTTCTTCCTATAAATGGCATAAAATCTTCTCTAGGAATTTGTCTCCTCTGTTTATAGAATATTGGGGCAGTTTTCCTTAATGACCTCTTGTAGAATGCTATCCAGCATCTTTTTTTGGCCATGGCCTTCAGATAGGCCAATAATTTTTAAATTGTGTCTTCTGGGTCTATTTTCCAGGTTGGCTAAATCATAAACACATCCTTATGAACCAGGAATTGCTCTCCTAACCCACATCATTGGGTGCTGATGATAATCACATCAATGCAACGGTGATTTTTTGCAATAATTTAAATTAATAAATTTAAATCCATTTATTCATGCCAAAGAACTGTCAAGAAGGGTACAACTGACAATTTTTTTAGAATCTGGGAGCTGTTAAGGCTCCTGAACCATCTAAAAAAAGGACAAAGTCAAGTATCTGAAACCTACCTGTGTATTATCTAATTGTCAATAAGTAATTATCTGTAAATGATAAGAGATGTCAACTCATTTAAATAAAGCCCCATCCATTCCAGGAAAAAATCTGGTCATAGAGATAGCATAGTGCTATTGGGGGTGAATGGAGTGGGCAGGAGGAAATGCTGTATTTGGTGTCTGACTACCTGATCAAATCCCAGATTTGCCAGGTAACTAGGTCATTCAATCAAGTAAGCAAGCCTTTATTAAATACATATTATGTGCTAAGCCCTGAAGAGATAAAAGAAGTAATTTTTTAAAAGCCTATAACCTTGAGAAGTTCATCATCTAATAGGGGAGACAATGTGAAAATAATTAGAGTAGGAGGAAGTTAATTTCAGAATGAAAGTAGTAAGGGAACACTAAGAGAAACCAAGATGCCTTCTTTCAGAAGGAAAAATGTTAGCTGGGGCTTGAAGGTTCCCTCAGGAGGCAGAGATAAGGAGAGAAAACAATCCAGATATAGGGGGAAGCAGGGAAAATTCACAGTTGGGAGATAGAGTGCCTTATGAAAGCTACATCAAGAAGGTCAGCGCCATCAGAATACAGACTGTATAGACAGGAGTAAAATTTGAGAAACCTGGAAAGTTAGAAAAGGGGTAGGTTGTGAAAGACTAAAAAGCAAGGGATGTTATCTTTGATTCTATAGTTAGTAGGAAACCACTGGTTTTTATTGAGTGAGGAAGATTAACATGGTCAGACCTGTGCTTCTGTGAGATCACTTCCATAGCTTAGTTTAGGAGAGATATGAATAGGGAGAGACATTAAGCAAGGAGATAAACTCGAAAGGCTTTTGGAAGTAGTCTAGCTATTGGGTGATGAGACCTAAATAACAGACTAGAGGTCAGGAGAGAGTGTAGGGCAGAATAATTTGATAAGAGTCATCTTCAGAAATGAGATCATTGAATTCATGGAAGCTGAGGAAATCACCAAGCAGAAGGAAAGAAGACAATAATGTCCAGGATTGATTCTTGAGGATGACTAAGGTAACAAGGGGTAACTGGGAAAGAGAAGACAATAGGGTCCAAGGTTGATTCTTGAGGACAAATAAGGCTAACAAATGGAACCAGGATTACTATCACACAAGTGAAACTGGAGAGATCATACAGGTAGGAGGAAAACAACAGGAGATGATTGTTACCTTGAATTAATTGCTTACCTTTCCTGAACCTCAGTTTCCCCATGTGTTAAAAGAGGATCATACTAGATTATTTCTAAGATGCCTTACAGCTATAAATATATAATCTAATGACCCTATGTCCCTTAAGTCCATCAAGGAACTAAATATTTGATTAATTATCTTAGCATTAGTCTTTCCTCAATCGAAATGGATATTGTTATTTTCTCATAATAACAAAGAATTCTACATTCTTTCATCCAACCACACATAATATGGTAGACCGAAACTGACCTTTTGAAAATATTCTGTCATTCTAAGAAATGGTTCAAATCATACAACAATGAACATGATAAAAGAGAGCATGACAAGAGTAAAGGTGGGATGAACATAAAATAGGAAATAAAGGAATGGAAGCTACCAAATGGACTTCATAAAATACCCCTACTAATCACCAGTTACACAAGCTTGGATAAATTATCAGACCTCTCTGGTTTTCAGTTTTCTCAATTATAAAATGGAAAAGCTGGACTAAATTATTTTTAATTACTTTTCTAATTCTAAGATTCATAGGTTCAGTGAGAAAGAGTCATGGGAAAAATAAATGGTACTAAAGTTCTCCTTAACTAGTTACATTATTTCAATATTATTTTCCAAAAAGCAAAAATCAATTTTTAATATAGACCTTTAGGGAGGTAAAAGTCAGACAAGACTATTTTAAACAAAATTAAATATTCAAGAGTGTAGTTAAAGAACAGTTTAAAGGCTTTTAAAATAAATTGTATAGAGTGATAATTAGCATCTAATGAAGAAACCTATTAGAGAAATAAGATGAATTTGATTATTCTCCTTTCCAAGATGTTTTAACCTTCTATAATCACTTTCTTATCTCTTAAAAAAATTAATAGCAAAGTTTGAAATTCCAGCTACCATCTTTACACCATATAAATTTTTCAAATATGCAATTGAGTCATATAATAATACTTAGAATTAGATCATAGAACAGTCCTTCTTCTAAAGCTCTCAAAATACTGCACATATAATTATCTCATTTATCCTTATCATATCTCTCAGATATAGGGATAGCTATTTTATGGAGAAAAAAACTGAGGGCAAAGAATGTAAATGATTTGTTGAAGGTTACATAGGAGACTTTGTAAGTGCAAGAAGAGAATAATCTTTTTCACCAGAATATACAACAATGTAACAGATATTTATTAAGCACCTACCTTATGCAAGGCACTGTGACAAATATTATGTATTCTATAGGTTAAATAATATCCAGCACTTACAAAAAAAATTAAAGCTCATAAAGTGTTTTATAAATGTTATTTCATTTGACCCTCCCAACAACTTTGTGAGATAGGATCAAGTGAGATAAAATCCTTAAAAAACTGAACAAAGGGCTTGGCACATTGTTGGCACTATATAAATTCTTTCTCCCTTTCCCTGTCCCCTAGATGATTTTATTTCCCCCATTTTTTTTGTTGAAGAAATTGAGGCTGTATGAATTTTAAATTGACAAGGGACACAATTAATAAGTATTCAAACTATATGCATTTAACTCTCTCTGTCTCTCTGTCTCTGTCTTTGTCTCTCTGTCTCTCTGCCTCTCTGTTTCTCTGTCTCTGTCTCTCTGTCTGTGTCTGTCTCTCTCCCCTCTGTGTGTGTGTGTGTATGTATTTCATTAGATAAGATGATTGCTAGAAACTATGTCTAGTCTGTAGGAACTGGGGATAAAACAGATCTCTTGATTCTACTCACTTCACTTAGCATCAGTTCATGCAAATCTTTCCAGGCCTCTCTGAAATCATGCTGCTGGGCATTTCTTACAGAATAGTAATATTCCATGACATTCATATACCATAATTTATTCAGCCACTCTCCAATTGATGGGCATCCCTTCAGTTTCCAATTTCTTGCCACTACAAAAAGGGCTGCCACAAACATTCTTGCACATGTGGGGCCCTTTCCTTCCTTTATGATTTCTTTGGGATATAGGCCCAGTAGAAACACTGCTGGGTCAAAGGGTATGCACAGTTTGATAACTTTTTGAGCATAGTTCCAGATTGCTCTCCAGAATGGCTGGTTCCATTCACAGTTCCACCAACAATGTATCAATGTCCCAGTAAAAGAATTAACTTTTCTGATAGGAAAAGAATGGGTATTATGACACCAGAATGGCCATCCTTTTCTTGGTAGAGAGAAATTATTCGGTAGAATTATACATACCCATTTGCCGAAATAGTGTTAATCTCGAGAAAATAATCTTTAAGTAAAGCAGAGCTCCTGATCTGCATCCCTTAATGAGCAACAATGACTATTCAAGGCTAAATTCCCTCCTCACCACAAAAAATCACTTCTGTATCTTTAAATCTTTTCAGTCATGACTGATTCTTTGTGACCTCATTTGAGATTTTATTGTCCAAAATATTGGAATGGTTTTCCATTTCCTCTTCCAGTTCATTTTACAAATGAGGAAACAGAGACAAAAATGGGTTAAGTGACTTTCCCAGGATCTGAGGTCAGATTTGAACTAGGCTGAGTCTTCTTGACTCCAAGATCAGGACTCTCTTCACTGTGCCATATGGTTGTCCCAAAGATCACATGCAGCTTTAGAAAACAAAAATCAGAGAAGCTGTACAGACCAGAGAATGTACTAGACAATACACAGAGTGTACAAGGTCACCCACTGGGTATAAGATGCCTCAATGCAATCAAGAGAGAGTCCCAAGCCCCAGCCAAAAGGAAACTCTCCAGATGTAAGATGAGAATAAGGACATGATCAAATTGCTGTTTCTTTTACATGTCAGCAACTTTCTGAGCTTTCTCTTTTTTGCACATACATCTTCCTGAAATGAATCCAGAACCCAATTTTTCCTCTTTTGAAGGTGGAAGCCAGAAGAGCTGGATTTCTCTTATTCTAAGTTCTTGATATCTTTGCCTCTCATAAAAGTAGAGAAGAGTGACTAATCAGTCTCCACAAATGAGCTTTGAGTCACTAGGTGCAGGATATTATAATTCTATAAATCATTCTTTTGACTTTGTGCTTCTCTCTGCTTCCATTCATATATTTCCCAGATTACTCTGATACAATTCATTTCATCATTTCTTATATAGCTCAGTAGTATTCCATCTCATCCATATATCATGCGTTCTTCAGTCAATCCCTAATCAATGGTTACCCTTTCTGTTTCCATTCTTTGTCACCAAACGTGTGTGTGTTATATATGTGTATGTATACGTGTTGTTTGTCCTTCCTTCTCAAAGAGGAGCTTGATATCCTCAAAGAGTAGATAATGCTTTGCCATGCAAGTGAATTGGATTTGAGAGAGGGAGGACAAAATCACGAGCCTCACTTTGTCCTCCAGAGCTATCTGAGTCCGATGGCAAGATATAGATCAGAAAGACTGGAGATGGTCCTGGGTGCAGTGGGAGATTTTGGCTTTTTTAAGCTAAGGTCTTTAACAAGTCTCAAATCATTTTGGCTCTCACTGATGGGCTACCATCTTAATCATTGTTTGGGTCCTCATTGGCTCAGAGTGAAGGTAAATAGTAATTATTTCTGTTTCGGCCAGAAATCATGAGGGTCTACTCCCAGACTAATTTTTTTGACTAGTTTAAAGACATCATTCTCTACCTCATTTTTTATCTAATATTAATCATTGATACACACACATATATCTACATATTCACATATATATATATATATATTTGAGTTTATGTATATTTGTATATATATTCCCTCCTTTTTCTTCTTTTGATCCTAGGCCTAGTTGGCAATATCACTGTATAAAAATGTGTCCTCAGCTAAGCAACTTTTGGGACATAGTTTCTAATTTCTTTTCAGAATGGTCAGACCAATTAAACGCCACCTAAATTGCATTAATGTGTCTATTTCTTGCAGTCTCACCAACATTTATTATTTTTCTTTTTCACCAACTTTTCTAGTCTAATGGGTGTGAAGTGGAACCTTGGAATACATTTAATTTGTATTTCTCTAATAAACAGGAATTTAAAGTATTTGTTTAGTATAACTATGAATAGTTTGGATTTCTTGCTTTAAAAGTTACTTAGTTGGCATCCTTTGACTTTATTTATTTGGGAATACCATTCTTATACAGTTAGATCAGATCCTTATGCAATTAGAAATGTGAGCCTTATGTAGGCTGAAAGAAGTAAAACGAGGAGGAAAGATAAACTTTCAAGAATAAAATTCTTAAGGCAAATTTTATTTTTTTAAAATGAGAATAAAAACAATGGGAGTTGCCTAAAAGGAGTGATACAGATATTTAGAGAACTCACTAGCCAACTGAGATTTAAAAAAAAATACTTATAGAAGATAGAAGCAAAGAAAGTTGAGGGAAAACTACCAAACATTTAAAAAAACAGTTAACTCCAATATTATATAAACTATTAGAAAAAATAGGGAATGAAGGACTCCTACCAAACTCTTTTTATGATACAGACATGGTACTGATACCTAAACCAGGTAAAACAAAAACAGAGAAAGAAAATTATAGACCAATCTCCTTAATGAATATTGATGCAAAAATCTTAAATAAAATATTAGCAAAGAGATTACAGAAAATCATTCCTAGAATAATACACCATGACCAAGTAGGATTTATACCAGGAATGCAGGGATGGTTCAATATTAGGAAAACTATTAACATAATTGACTATATTAATAACCAAACTAACAAAAACCATATGATAATCTCAATAGATGTAGAAAAAGCATTTGATAAAATCCAACATCCATTCCTATTAAAAACATTAGAGAGTATAGGAATTAATGGACTTTTCCTTAAAATAGTCGGTAGCATCTACTTAAAACTATCAGCTAGCATCATATGTAATTGTGATAAACTGGAACCATTCCCAATAAGATCAGGGATGAAACAAGGTTGCCCGCTATCACCATTACTGTTCAATATTGTATTAGAAATGCTAGCTAGGGGGTGGGGGGAAGGAAAGGAAAAGCTTGGGGAAAAAAAAGGTTTTTTTGAAAGGTCAATGTTGAAAGGTCACTCATATGTTTTGTAAATAAAAAGCTTTATAAAAAAAAAAAACGAAAGTTGAGGGAAAAACCAGTTGTGTGGCATGGTCTGTAAGCATAGGGTTAGGAGTGTGAAAGTTTAAAACTGTCTTTAAGTGAGAAAAGTCAGTAAAACAAGTTTTTGTTATTTTATTTTTATTTGTTATTTTAAAAAACTATATAAGAGAAAAGAAAGGACGAAAGAAGTAATGGGGTGATTGGGATAATAATAGACAATAAAAATTAAAACTGGTTAATTCCTGCTTCTTTCTCTGCCACATGGATGAATCTTTGAACCAAAAAAGGCAGAGGTAAAGTGGCTAATTGAGAGCTGATAGGCAAGTAAGGAGATATCAAGAGAACAGCTAATTGCCTTTGATGAATTCAAATTATGTAGAGCAGATGAATTACATCCTCAGCTATTGAAAGAACTGACAGACGTAATAACTTGGTTTACCAGGGATATTTGAAGGATCATGGAAAAAAGGATTGGGAAATGACACTATTATTTTTTATTTTTTTTATTATTAATACTTTTTATTTGCAAAACATATGTATGGGTAATTCCTAAACATTAACCCTTACAAAGCTTTCTGTTACAAATTTTTCCCCCCTATTCCCCACCCCTCCCCTAGGTAGCAGGATATCCACTACATGATAATTATGTTAGAATACTTAAATTGAATATATGTATAGTTATTGCCACACATCATTTTTTTTGTTCAGGAGAAATCGTATCTACAAGAAAGAATAATCCAATAAAGGAAATACAATGCAAGCAAACATCAATAGAGAACATGAAAATGTTATGTTGTGGTCCACATTTCACATCCCTCTCTCTGGGTGTATATGGCTTTCTTCACTGAACAATTGTAATTGGTTTGAATCATTTCATTGTTGAAGAGAGTCATGTTCATTAGAACTGATCCTCATATAGTACTGTTGTTGCCGTATACAACAATCTCCTGGTTCTGCTCATCTCACTCAGCATCAGTTCATGCAAGTCTCTCCAGGCCTCTCTGAAATCGTCCTGCTGGTCGTTTCTTACAGAACAATAATATTCCATAACATTCATATACCATAATTTATTCAGCCACTCTCCAATTGAATGGCATCCCTTCAGTTTCCAGTTTCTAGCCACCACAAAAAGAGCTGCCATAAACATTCTTGCACATGTGGGGCTCTTTCCTTCTTTTATGATTTCTTTGGGATATCAGCCCAATAGAAATACTGCTGGGTCAAAGGGTATGCACAGTTTGATAACTTTTTGAGCATAGCTCCAAATTGCTCTCCAGAATGGTTGGATCCGTTCACAGCTCCACCAACAATGCATCAGTATCCCAGTCTTCCCACATCCCCACCAACATTCATTGTTATCTTTTCCTGTCATTTTAGCCAATCTGACAGGTGTGTAACACTATTATTTTTTAAATAAAAAAGTTATCTATGAATGTAGGCTACAGAATTTGATGAGTTCCTTGAAAACTTTAAGAATCATTTTTTAAAATAGTTGATAGGGGCAGCTAGGTAGCAAAAAGGGGCAGCTAGGTAGCACAGTGGATAGAGCACCAGCCCTGAAGTCAGGAAGACCTGAGTTCAAATCTGGTCTCAGACACTTAACATTCCCTAGCTGTGTGACCCTGGGCAAGTCACTTAACCTCAATTGCCTCAGCAAAAAGCAAAAAAAAAAAATAGTTGATAATTATTAAGGGAAAAAAAGAAGAAGAAATATGAGATAACTCAATGGCATAATGCTGGATCAGAAATCAGAAAGATCCAAGTTCAAAGTCAGCCTGAAGCATTTGCTAAATTCTATTTGTCTTAGTTTTTTCAAATGTAAAATGTGGATTATAGCAGGCACCTACTTTCCAGGATTATTGTGAGGATCAAATAAGATAATATTTGTGAAGCACTTAGCACAGTGTCTGACACATAGTAGGTGTTATATAAATGCTATTAACAACATTCTAGCTTTATTTTTGAGAGGATTATGAAGTAGTTATTTTAGATTAATACCATAAATATAACCTACCTAGACTTTAGCAAAACATATCATAAAGTTCTTCTTATTCTAGTGGGAAAGATGGAGAATTGTGGTCTAAAGGATACAAACTGACTGGATTTGAAACTAGTTGAATAGCCATACACAAAGAGTAATTATGGTTCAATATCAGTTTGGAAAGAAACCTCCAGTGGAATGTCTCAGGGATATCTGCTTGGCTCTTTGCTTTTTTTTTCAATGCATTAGAAAATGCCTTACAAAGACATACTTTTCAATTTTTCAGATGAAAAAAGGTGAAAGGCACAGCCATCACATTGGAAGAGAAAATCAGTATCCAGAAAAAAATGCTGACAGGCTATAACTTTGGACTGAATCTAATGAGATAATAGTTAATTGTAATAATGGTTTAATCTTATACTTGGGTTCAAATATGAAGGAGATATGGAAAAACAGCAATTTGCATGAAAAAGACCTTGGACTTTTAGTGGACTTTAAACCTAATATAAATCAATCATGTGATATAGCATTCCCCCCAAAAAAACCTAATAAAATCAGACTGCTTTGAGATATGTAACCTCCAGGAAAAAAGAAATGGTAGCTTGTGTTCAGTTTTGAGTACAAAAGTTTAAGAACACTACTCATGAGATGGATGACCTCCAAAGCAGGTCAACTAGAATAGCAAAGTTTTTTTTGAGATTTTTTTCACTTGGTGGACGGTTGAAATACTTTAGGATGCTTAACATGAAAAAGAAAGGACTCAAAGAGAACATGATGATTATCTTGAAGAATTTGAAATACTGTTACCTGGCAAAGGGACTTCACTACTTTTGAATAACTCCAAGAGAGGACAATTATTGGGAGTTACAAAGAAGCAGATTTATACTTGATACTGGGAAGTGGGGGTGTCACTTACTAATTATTAGAGATATAAACTGACTCATTTGGAATATAATAGATTATTTATTATTATAAGTCTTTAAGCAGAATCTTAATGATCATTTGTAAAGTATGTTGTAATTGGAATTCTTTTTAAGGTATGAGTTCATTAGATATCCATTGTGATCTTTTCCAAAGTTGATATTTTATGATTTATTCTATGATCTTATAAAATGCTTATAAAACTGATTTTATAAGATTATTTATAGAGTTTTTCTTTTTTTGCTTATTTTCTTTTATCATATATTTTATTTAGTCAGAAATTTGGATCAATAGATCAAAACCTTAAAATTCTGAATATATGGCATGAATATTGGGAAAGTATCACTGAAATATCTAGTAACAGAAATTGACATAGCAATAGTAAATAAAGTTGAGTCATATAAATGATAAGTAAAATTTATTGTAAATTAATTCAAAATGAAAATGTAGGTGTCATACTTGTCTGACATATAGTATTTAACCCTTATAGAAAACATCAAATATAAAGTACAATATCTTGAAGAAGAATAGTGTATTTAATATATGTTTACCTGGAAACAAAAATCAAACTGGGTTTTACTCATCCATAGATATGGGCAAAATCAACAAAGATATTTGCCAAGTCCTTTAAGCAGAAGCTTGTTTATTTACATAAGAGCCAACTTATTGGATAAGCCTTCACAGAATCTCAGAGTTGGGAAGAGTCCCCAGAGTTCAGATATGTAAACTCACATATGCATATCTGTATGTATGAGTTCTCTCTACAGCATACCAAGGTGGGGAGGATGGAGATGGTCATTCACACTTTGCTTGAAGATTTCTAGTGAGTGGGAACTTGCTACTTCTTGAAAGAGTCCAATCCTCTTTCAAATGGTTTTGATTATTGGGAAATTTTATCAAATGTGAAATTTATATCTGCCTCTCTGCAATATCTTCTCAAAGATCGTTTGCAGAGGGTTGGTAAATAGCATATGTCATTTTGGTCAAATGTTTTGAATTCATCAACTGAAGCAAGCCACTTTCCTGCTATTTTCCCTTCACCATTCTATCTCTTTAGTGCTCTTTGCAATAAGCAATGGAATCATGTCACTCACTTTTCCAGCTTGGGCAAGAATCATTCATTGCTAATGGATAAAATCTTTGGGGGTTGGTATTTTTGAATGAGATTTAGACCAGGAGATAATACAGTGACATTGAAATATTAATACTGAACCATTTTGATGGACATGGCTCTTTTTGACAATGAGATGATTCAAGTCAATTCCAATAGACTTGTGTTAGAGAGAGCCATCTGCCTCCAGAAAGAGAACCATGGGTATTGAGGGTGACTTACAAAATAGTATTTTTACCTTTTGCGTTGTTGTTTCCTTGATTTTTTTCTCATTTTTTTTTCCTTTTTGATCTGATTTTTCTTGTGCAACATGATAAATGCGAAAATACATATAGGAGAATTGTCCATGTTTAACCTATATTGAATTACTTGCTGTTTGGGGTGGGGGTGGGGAGGAAAAGACAAAAATTTAGAACAAAAAATTTTGCAAGGGTAAATGTTAAAAACTATTTTGAAAATAAAAGGCTATTATTGATTTATATTAATAGCACTATTTAAGATAGTTAAGAACAAAGAAGTAGGAATTTTAGGAGACATTGGTAGAGGGGGAAAATAATGATCCTCTTTAGCAACCAATTCAAAGTTTGAAGGATATACTGTAACTGCCTCTTTATTGAGGAAGAGAAGATGGATAGATGACTATATGGAACATTTGTTAAGTACTCACTGTTTCAGGTACTATGCTAAGTGATGAAAATAAAAATAAAAACCATCAAAATAGTCCCTGTGATCAAGAAACCTGCATTCTGATGGAGAAGGCAACACATTAAGGAGAAGTGGAAAGGGGAGAAAAGATGATTAGTGACAATCAGGAAAAGAAATACAGAGAGTGTAATTGAGAAGTGGAGCATGGTACACACTTCTATGAGTCAAACAAGATAGTCACCAATTTGGAGAATGATCTTCATGGCAGTAGTTTCTATAGGATGGCAAAGCAGTTGTAGACTTGGATGGAGACTCAGAAATTTCTTGGGACAATTCAGAGAAAGAGGATATTTGACCAATATACCTTTTATGGTGAGGGAAGGGAAGATTAATTAGGAATGGATCTCCCTCTCAACTAAGCAAAGAACAGAAATGTACATATTTGGTGGTATGGAAAATCTTAGATATGTGAGCCAAGTTATCAATTAGTATCTAAAGTAATTTTTGCATCCAACTAAAGTTGTTAGAATATCTTCTCTTTATTTTGGAAAGATTGTTTGTCTTATTCCCCAAACACCAGAAGTTACATTTATAATAAATATTATTTTCTTTTTTTCAAGAATTTTCATCTTGAGCTTTTCCTAAGTATTTTCTAGCTCCTTATTTTGTTGTTATTGTTGTATCCTCCCAAGAGTCCGAAACAGGTTTAGCTTAGTTTCAATTTTCATCATATTCTTGAAGATTCAAAAAGGAAGCTTAAAGTTGTCTCAGAATCTATAAAAGAATATACTGGAATTAAGGGTTTTAAGTAAAAACATTTAGTTTTACTATCACCTCACTGTCTATACCTCTATTGGTGAAAAGGAGAGAATGAGGCTAAGAAAAAATAACTTCAGCTATTTAGAATCATGCGATTACATTTTTTCATTTTTTTTACTTTGCTCAAAGCATTTTTAATGCTGATCTATTTTATCCATTTAACAGTTTTATGCAATAAGACAGCTTTCAAAGACTGAATTTAATATATTAGGATTTAATTTAATATATGAATAAACTGAAGTTCTGACCTAGGTCACACAATGGTGAATCCAAAGGCATAACCCTGGTATTCAATTGTTCAAGAAAGAGAGGCAGAATGGCAGTGCATAGAGATATGGCCTTGGAGGTAAGAAAAACTACATGGGCTTACGAACTGCCTTGGACTGGATATATGGATCTGGACATTTAACCTCTTAAGTGCTTTAAGCAACTTGATAAAATGGTGTTACAGACAGGGTGATAATCTATATTTATTGAGAGAGTTTTTTCACCTAGAAGTTCACTGTACCAGTAAAATCAAATAAACTCTATTTAGAATGGTATAACAAGGAAAGTCCTGATTTTAGCTAATCTCTTCCATTTTCCCTATCTTTTTTGTTACTTATCCATTATAGATACATCTGTGACGCATACTTTCTTGTTCAAAAACACCAGTGGAAACCCATTGCTTACTAAGCAGCATGGGGAAATACAAAAAAAAAAAAAATGTAGAAAACTTAAGAGCTCAAATCCCTTCCCCCATAATGACACATTCTATGACAATAGACAAGCCATTTAATCTCTGGTTTTCAGTTTAGTAATCCTTAATATATGTATAACAATAATATTCACCTTGATGTTGATAAGAGAATCAAATAGATAAAATATGTAAAATGTTTTATAAAACTTTTGATATTATATATTACATACCCCTTGCCCAACTATGATCCATCAATCCTTTTCAACAAATAAGCCTAGGTATGCAAATAAACTTATAATGGCCATGACTAAAACATGGATGCCTTACTCTGCGCCTTATCTTACCACCTCTTCTCTATCACCTCTTAGCCAAGAAGTGAGAAATATAATGTATCATTGCAATGATTAGAGTTTCTTTAGTCTTCTATAGTTCTTTCCCTCTGATATTGAATTTATATATAAAGTGTATATTGTATGAATTATTTAAAAATAAACTGGTTCCTGGTTCTACTCACTTCACACTTTATCAGTCTAGTTGATGTTGTTGTTGCTATTGTTGTTTTACTCTATCTCTTTCACTATTTTTATATCCTATTATGTTCATGTATCATATATCTGTTCAATCGTTCCTTAATGACTTAGTTTCTAGTTCTTTGATTTAACCAAAAAAAGCCATAATAAATGTTTCTCTGCACATAAGTTCTTGCCCTCCTTCAATCATTCTGAATTGTAGTGCAAGTAGTAGTGTTTCTGAGTCAAAGATTTTCAAAGTTGAATGCTGTTTTAGGTATAGTTCCCAAGTGCTTTCCAGAATTGCTATACATCTTCTCAGCTTTACCATTAGACATCAAGGAGTTTGTTTTGTCAAAACCCCTCAAACAACTGTCACATTCCTCTTTTGTCATCTTTTGATCAGCGTAAAGTAAGAAGTCAGAATTGTTAAAAATTTTCATTTATTATTCTGAAGGTAGGGAGGGAGAAAACAAACATTTATTCAGCACCTCCTATTTATGGAGGTGTGCTAAGTACTTTACAATTTCATAATAACCAAGGGAGGAAGGTGCTACTATTATTCCCATTTAATATTTGAAGAAACTGGGGCCCATGGATTTTAAACAACTTATCCAAAGCTGAGCTATTAGTGTCTAAGGTCAAATTTAAATTCAAATCCTCCTGACTCCAGGCCCAATATGCTATGCACTGAGCCACCTACTCATTTTGATTAATGGTTTGGATAATTTTTCATGATTCTTGACAGTTTGAATTTCTTCTTTGAGAATTATCTTTATGTCCTTCCACCAGTCATCAATTGAAGAATTTCTCTTATTCTAACACATTTGTAACAATTCCCAACATAGCTAAAATATCAGACCTTTCTCAGAGAAATTTGCTGCCAAGATTTTCCTCTATTATAGATGCCTTTCTAACACTGATATCTGTATAAAAGCTTCATAATTTTACGTCATCAAAATTATTCATTTGATTTCCTGTGAACCTTTCTATTGTTTCTTTGGTAAAGGTCTCATTTTCTATTCATTGAGTAAAAATTATCTCCTTCCTTAGATTTATTTTTAATTTATTTGTAATATGACCTTTTACATATATCATTCATTCATTTGGAACTTAATATGGAATGTGGCATAAGATATTAGTTTACATCCAATTTTTACAAGATTTCCTTTTAGTTTTTTTCCAGCAGTTTGAATAAAATATTAAATATTCATATCATTATTTGGAATTCTTGATATTATCTAATACCATGCTTCTATGTTCTTTGCTTTTGAGTCTTGGGATTTTTAATGTGCCCCATTGATGAACTTCTCTGTTTTTTTTTTTTTTAATCATTATCAAATGCTTCTTTGTAGACTATTTTGAGATCTGGTATTTCTGTACTTCCTTCTTTTCAACTGTTTTCCCTATTTCTCTAGAGATTCTAAAGCTTTTGCTCCTTTAGGTAAATTTTGTTACAATTTTTTCCAAGTTCTATTTAGTAATCCTTTGATAATTTGGTATAGCTCTGAATCTATGAACTAATTTAGGAAATATTGTCATGTTTTTGTTTTTACCATCCAAATATTAGCAATTAATATCTTGACAATTATTTAGATTTACATTTGTTTTTGTAAAGTGCTGTATAGTTGTAATGATATTATTCCTGTGTGTGTCTTAGTATATGAACTCATATACTTACATATTCTATAAATATTATGTATGTAGTATATATTATACTTATGAATTCTGTAGTTATTTTGCATGTAATTTTCTTTTTCATTACTTTTTTGGGGAGGATTTTGTTGGTTATATACATCTATGTAGATATATTTTCTACTGGAGTTGTTAATTGTTTCAATTAATTTCAGTAAAGTTTTCAATAGAAATAAAATATGTGATTTGCAAAAGATAAAGTTTTGTTTACTCTTTATGTCTATTTGGTACTTGTTTTTCTTTTCTCACTGATGACACTAGTATTTCCAGTTATGTGAAATAATGAGAGTAGCAATGAAAGTGATCCTTTCTTTTTGGAAATGCCTCAAGCATTTCTCTATTACAAATAATGCTACTTCATCTTACTGACCATGTTTTATCCTTTTTCATTCCTCTTTACCCACATAAGGGTCTTGAATATAGGAGGTGTTCTATAAATGCTTTTAGAATCAACGTGTGAATAAATAAATGTCTAAAGAGAGGTCATATCTATATTTTAGGTCTGTATTACTAACAGCTAGTTTGGAGACCTTAAAGGAGTTACCTAATGTTTCTAACCCTATTCTTTCACCTGAAAAATGCCAAGGTTGGACAATATATAGTTTTGATTTTATGATCTAGTCTTTCTACTTTCGATTACAACTAGATTCAAAATGATTTGACTATGTTATCTTGGACAAGATAATTCAATTCTCTGGGCTTCTGTTTGCTACAGAATGAGAACATTGAACTAGATAATCCTGAAGCTCATTCTAGAATATAATTTCATCCTTCTTGAATTATTGCAATAACAACTGAACTAGTAGTATCCTTGACTCCCATCTTTCCTCTCTTAGTCTTCATACTGATCACAGATCAATCTTTAATGAGTAGTTCTGCTGTCATCACTCCTATCCTCAAAAATGGTCAGTGGTTACCTTTTACAAAATAATATATTAATTACACAATCAAACATTCAAAAACACCTTAAAATCTAGGTTGAACTTACTTTTCTAGCATTATTTGATACATTTCCCCTTCAAGCACTCTACATTCTAGCCAACTTGTTTTGCTAACCATTCCCTGGTTTGATCCTGCTCTCTCTTGCCTCTATGTATTTTGAAAAGGCATTTCCTGTCTTGGAAATGGACTCCCTCTTTATCTCTACCTCTTAAAATTCTTTTCTTTCAAGAACCAACTCAGATATCCCTTCTTACATAAAGCCTTCTCTGATCCTTCACAGAGCCACAGGAAACCCTCCCTTCCCAGAATCCCATGCCTCTCAGTTTGATCCCTCCTTTATCCAGTTACCATTATAACATATTTATTTGTGCACATATTTTACCCATCCCCCCATTAATCTCTAAGTTCCTTTAGGACAGACAACTATGTCATGTCATCTCTCTGTCCTCAGGATAGTGATCTATACACATAATATGTGTAGGATTAATAGTTTTGGCAGTGTGGGAACTCTCTCTACTAATACACATTTATGATACATTATATTCTTAGAGAGATCAAACTGAAAATCAAACTTGCCTATGTTCCCGAGACCTAGAAAATGTCAGTGAGAGATTTTAACCCAAGCTTAATTCCAGTTCTTGTTCTCTATATTGCAATCTTTCTTGCCATGTACATAGTAGGCACTCATTAAATATAAAAAATTTAAAATAGTTATATAATTGACATGAATTCTAATCCTAATGCTCATTCATCTAAGATTACATACACTGACCATTAACCTATCAATAAGATATGATTTTAAAAATTTGTTATGTTCTTCCATTATGTAAAAGAGGAAAAAACTGGCAAGAACTCAATTTTGTATCTTATGATATATCTCAGGATTTGTCCAAATAAAGAAAAATTTTAAAATATAAGAACATGAATAATCATAAATCAGAATGCAATTACCTTTATTTGATTATAAATAATAACTTTTGGGGGTATTTTTTTTTGTATGGGTGAGGCAATTGGGGTTAAGTGACTTGCTTAAGATCACACAGAAAGTGCTAAGTGGCTAAGGCCAGATTTGAACTCAGATAATAACTTTTTAAGGAAATACTAGGCGTCAGTTAATATGTTCTTTCTGATATGCCTGGGCTTTTAAAAAAGATCTGTCAGTGCTTACAATTGTCTTTGTTGTGGTACTTATAGACACATTCCATTTGATTGAAAGAACATTCTGAGTGTTGAAAATTGTTGCACTTTAATAGCCCTTAAAACATTGTAGTACTGGTCCCCAGACCAGTGTACCTCAAGCAACTCAGTATGGGGTTCGTTGCCAATTAAAAATTATAGCAAATCTTTTTGATATATTTACGTTATAATGGAAAAATGAAATCTGGCCATTCAAATGTTTTTACAGATGCTACAGGAACAAAGAGATCCAAAGATTAACATGTTTTTATCTTTAAAAAAGATATGGTTTAAAGGGGTTCAAAAATGGTAGCCTGACTTCTATGTTAACAATAATGTCCAGCAGCAAGAGATAGAGAAATTCCATTTAAAATAACTGTAAATCATATAAAATATTTGGTAGTCTATCTGCCAAGATGAAGCCAAAAACTATATGAACACTTTTCTCAGAAATAGTTAGATCTAAACGATTGGAAGAATATCCAGTGCTCATAAGTAAGCCAAGCTAATAATAAAAATGACAATTCTATCTAGAATAATCTACTTATTCAGTGTCATATAAGTCAAATTTCCAAGAAATTACTTTTTAGAGTTAAAAAAAATATAGCAAAATTCATCTGGAATAACAAAAGGTCAAGAATTTCAAGGCAATTAATTTTTTAAAATGCAAATGAAACTGGTAGCTTAGCTGTATCAGACTCAAAACTATATTATAAAGCAGCAATTATGAAAAACATTTGGTACTGGTTAAGAAATGGAATACATTGATCAATGGAATGAATAGATTAGGTTCATAAGACACAATAGTCAATGACTATAGTAATCAAGTGTTTTATAAGCCCAAAGACCACAGCTTCTAGGATAAGAACTTACTATCTGGGAAAATTATAAATTAGTATGGCAAAAACTAGGCATTGACCCACACCTAACACCCCCTACCATAATAAGGTCGAATTGGGTTCATGATTTAGACATAAGGAGTGATACTAATATCTATCTAAAATCAACAGCAAGCATTATTTGTAATGGAGAGAAGCTAGATGCATTCCCAATAAGATCAGGGGTGAAACAAGGATGCTCATTAGCACCACTATAATTCAACATTGTGTTAGAAATGTTGACTTTAGCAACAAGAAAAAGAAATTAAAGGAATTAGAATCGGCAATGAGGAAACAAAACTATCACTCTTCGCAAGTGATATGATGATATACTTAGAGAATTCTAGAAAAATCATCCAGAATCTACTGGAAACAATAGCTTTAGCAAAGTTGCAGGTTATAAAATAAATCCACACAAATCCTCAGTATTTTTGTATATTACTGACAAAGCTCATCAACAAAAGAAATTCAATTTAAAATTACTGTCAATGATAAACCCAAAGAATCCAGTTTCTGGAATAAGAATATCCTATTTCACAAAAATTGCAGGGAAAACTAGAAAATAGCATGTTAGAAACTAGGCATTGACCAATACCTAACACCTTATACCAAGATAAAGTAGAAATGGCTTTATGCTTTAGACATAAAGAATAATTCTGTAAGCAAATTAAGAGAACAAGGTATAATTTATCTCTAAGATCTGTGGATAAGGAAGGAATTTGTGCCCAAAGAAGAATTAGAGAACATTATGAAATGCAAAATTGATAATTTTAATTATATTAAATTTAAAAAGTTTTGTACAAATAAAGCCAATGCAGCCAAAATTATGAGAAACAGAAAACTGGGGAAAAATTTATATCAAAGGGTTCTTATAAAAGTATCATTTCTAAAATATATATTCTATATATAAAATATATAGAATAGAAATTCTAAAATATTTCTAAAATATGACTCAAAATATATTTGTCATAAAATATATGACTCAAATTTATAAGAATAAAAGCTATTCTCCAATTGATAAATAGTCAAAATGAACAGATAATTTTTAGACCAAGAAATTAAAAAGTCATTTCAAGTCATATGAAAAAAATGCTCCAAATCAGTACTGATTAGAGCAATGCAAATTAAGACAACTGTGAGGTACTACTTCACATCTCTCAGATTAGCTAAAATGACAGGAGAACATCATGATAAAATGTTGGAGAGGATGAAGGAATACTGGGACAATAATATATTGTTGGTGGAGTTAGAAACTGATCCAACCATTCTGGAGAAATATTTGGAACTATACCCAAAGCGCTAATAAACTGTGCATAGTCTTTGATTCAGCAGTGTCTCTACTGGATCTGTATCACAGAGATCATAAAAAAGGGAAAAGGACCCACATATGCAAAAATACTTGTAGCAGCCTTTTTTTGTAGTGGCAAGCAAATGGAAATTAAGTGGATGCCCATCAGAAGGGGAATGTCTGAATAAGTTATGGTATACAAATGTAATGGAATATTACTATTCTATAAGAAATGATCAGCAGGATGATTTCAGAGAAGTCTGGAGAGAATTACATGAACTGATGCTAAGTGAAGTGAAAAGAACCAGGAGATCACTGTACACAGCAACAACAATGTTATGTGATGATCAATTGTGATGGAGTTGGTTCTTATCAACAATGAGGTGTTTCAGACTAATACAATAGATTTGTGATGTAGAGAGCCATTTGCATCCAGAAGGAGGATTGTAAGGACTGAATATGTATCACAACATAGTATTTTTACCCTATTTGTTGCTGTTTGCTTGCTTTTTTTTTCTTTTTCATTTTCCCCTTTTAATCTGATTTTTCTTGTGCAGCACGATAAATGTGGAAATATGTTTAGAAGAGTTGCACGTGTTTAACCTATATTGGTTTAGTTGCTATCTGGGGGAAGAGGTGAGGAAAGGGAGGGGAAAAATTTGTTACACAAGGTTTTCCACAGGTGAATATCGCAAACTATCTTTTTTGTTTCTTTCTTTTGTTTTGTTTTAATTTATTGTTAACACACATTGCTTTGTGAATCATATTAGGAAAAAAAAACAGAACAGAACAGAACAGAAAAGAAAAAAAATTAGAGGAGATTAAAAAAAACAGAAAAAAGAAGTGAACATAGCATCTATTGATTTATATTCAGTATCCTTAGGTTTTTTTTTCTTCGTGTAGATAGCATATTCTGTCCAAAGTCCATTGTGATTGCTTTGAAGTACTGAGCCACTGAGAAGAACAAAATCTTTCATACCTGATCATTTCACATTCCTGCTGTTATTGTGTACAAAGTATTCCTGGTTCTGTTTGTTTCACTCAGCATCAGTTCAAGTAAACCTTTTCAGTCTTTCTAAAGTTAGCTTGTTCATCATTTTTTATAGAATAATAATATTCCACTATTTCCATATAACACAACTTGTTCAACCATTCCCCAGTTCATGGGCAACTACTCATTTTCCAAATCTTTGCTACCACAAAAAGAGTTGCTACAAACAAGATCAAAGGGTATGCACAGTTTGAAAGCCCTTTTGGCATAGTTCCAGATTGCTCTCCATAATGATTGGTTCATTTCACAACTCTATCAATATTGCATCAGTGTCCCAGTTTTCCCACATTCTCTCCAACATTTATCATGAACTTTTCCTGCCATTTTAGCCAATCTGAGAGGTGTTAGATGGTATCTCAAAGATTTTTTAAATTTGTATTTATCTAATCAACAGTGATTTAGAGTGTTTTTTTCATGTAACTCTAGATGGCTTTAATTTCATCATCTGAATATTGTTCATATCATCTGACCATTTGTCAATTGGGAAATCATTTGTAATCTTATAAATTTGATATGCTTCTTCATATATTTTAGAAATGATATCTTTATAAAAAATACTAGCTGTGAATATTTTTCTCAACTTTGTACTTCTCTTTTAATCTTATTTCTGTTGCTTTTGTTTGTCCAAAACTTTTTTAATTTAATGTAGCCAATTGTCCAAAACTTTTTTAATTTAATGTAGCCATTTCAACTTTTATAATGTTCTCTAGTTCTTCTTTGGTCATAAATTCCACCCATCTCCAAAGATCTGAGAGGTGACATCCCTTATTCTCCTATTTTTTTTTTATGGTATCAATCTTTATGCCCAAATCATGTATCCATTTTGACCTTATTTTGAAATGGGGTATAAGATGGAGGTCAATGTCAAATTTTTGACATATTATTTTTGAGTTTCCTGAGCAATTTTGTCAAATATTGAATTCTTATTTCAGATGTTGGAGTTTGGGGTTTATGAAATATTACATTGTTATAAGGCTTGATTATTGTCATGTGCATCTAATCTATTCCTTAACCATTCTATTCTATTTCTTAGCCTGTACCAAATGGTTTTGATGACTGCTGCTTTGTAATATAGTTTTGGGTTTGGTACTGCTAAGCCACCATGCTTTGTATTTTTTTTTCATTAATTCCCTTGATATTCTTGACCTTTTGTTCTTCCAAGTGAATTTTGTTATTATTTTTCTAGTTCTATAAAATAATGTTTTGGCAATTTGATTGGTATGGCACTAAACAAATAGACCAGTTCAGGCAGAATTGTCATTTTTATTATATTAGCTTAACTAAGCCATGAACAATAGATAATTTCCCAAATGTTTGGATCTGACTTTATTTGTGTGAGATGTGTTTTGGAATTATGTTTATATAGTTCTTGGGTTTGTATTGGCAGGTAGACCCCCACAATTATTTTATTTTGTCTAAAGTAATTTTAAGTGAAATTTCTCTTTCTGTCTTTGGCTGACGGGTTTTATCAGTAATATATAGAAGAAATGTTAAGGATTTTTGTGGATTTATTTTATACCTGCAACTTTGCTAAAATTGTAAATTGTTTCCAGGAGGTTTTCGGATGTTTTTCTAGCATTCTCTAAGTATATCAGTATATCATCTGCAAAGAGTGATAGTTTTATTTCCTCATTGCCTGTTCTAATTTCTTTAGTTTCTTTCTCATTTCTGTTGCTAAAGACATTTCTAGTAGTAGAATGTTGAATAAGAGTGGTGATAATGGGCATCCTTGTTTTACCTCTGACCTTATTGAGAATGCATCCAGCTTCTCTCTATTACAAATAATGCTTACTAGGTTTTAGATAGATACTGCTTATTATTTTAAGGAAAGTTCCCTTTGTCTCTATGATCCCTAGTGTTTTAATAGGAATAGGTGTTGTATTATATCAAAAGCTTTTTCTGCATCTATTGAGATTATCATATGATTTCTGTTGATTTTGTTATTGATATTGTCAGTTATGGTATGACTTTTTTTTAATATTGAACCAGCCCTGTAATCCTGGTATAAATCCCATCTAGTTATAAGGTATCATTTTGCTGATAAGTTGCTGTAATCTTTTGCTAATATTTTATTTAAGATTTTTGCATCAACATGCATTAGGGATATTGGTCTGTAATTTTCTTTCTCTGTTCTGGCTCTTCCTGGTTTAGGTATCAGTGCTATATTTGTGTCATAGAAGGAATTTGGCAGTACTCCTTCTTTACCTATTTTTCCAAATAGTTTACATTGTATTGGAATTAATTATTCTTTAAATGTTTGATAGAATTCCCTCTGGCCCTGGAGATTTTTTCTTAGGGAGTTCATTACTGATTGTTCAATTTCTTTTTCTAAAATGGGATTATTTAAGTATTTTATTTCCTCTTCTGATGACCTGGGCAATTTATACTTTTGTAAATATTCATCCATTTCTGTTAGAATGTTAGACTTACTGGCATAGAGTTGGGCAAAATAGTGCCAAATTATTGCTTTAATTTCTTTTTCATTGCTGGCAACTTCAGCCCCTTAATTTTTAATGCTGATGATTTGGTTTTTTGTTCCTTTTTTCTGGTCCAATTAACCAAAGATTTCTCTATTTTGTTGATTTTTTTTTATAAAACCAACTTTCAGGTTTATTTATTAGTTCAATAATTTCCATAATTTTAATTGTATTAATCTCTTCTTTGAATTTCAGAATTACAAATTTGGTATTTAATTGGGGGTTTTTAATTTGTTCTTTTTCTAGCTTTTTTTGTTGCATGCTTAATTTGTTGATCTCCACTTTCTCTATTTTTTCATGTAGCTATCTAAAATTGTACATAGAACTGCTTTGGCTATATCCCATAGGTTTTGGTAAATGGTTTAATTGTTGTCATTCTTTTTCATATCTTTTTTGTAAGTAGTTATATGCTTTTTCCATTTCATCATATCTTTTTAAGGAATTTTCTTCAGATAATCTTTGTTTTTCTTTTTCCAAATTCTTTTGTGAAGTTCTCATTTCCTTTCCTATTTTTTTCTAACTCTCTTTTAAGATCCTTTTTGAATTCTCCCAAGAGAGCCTTATAAAATGGGGACCAACTCATGGGACCCTTTGGAGCTTCATCTTCAAATTCTCTTTGAGATTTCCTCTGTGGACATTCTGTACTCATATGAGTTTGTGTTTTGGTCTGCCCTGTCACCATAGTAGCTTTCTATGGTCAAAGTTCTTTTCTGTTTATTGCTCATTTTCTTTCCATTTCTTTTGGTATTTCCTCTTTTTTTACCTTATGGTTGAGTTCTGCTTCTGGGTTAAAAGTTATGCTATTCCAAGCTTCCTGTGCATCTCTGAGCCTTGGCTTTAAGCACAAGGGGCCTTTGTGTTTGCAGAGAGTAGCTTTGTCTGCTTTTTTTTAAAGAAACAGCCTGGTTGCCTTCTGATATGGGACTGGAAACTGCTTGACTGATTTGCTCCTCTATAGAGCCAGGACTGAGGGTCTTCATTGCTGATTTACTGTGATTAAGACTCTCTCACCACTTTTTCCAGAATCTATCTGAGCACCATTTTCACCTCAGACTAACATTTCTTGAATTTTTTACAATCTGTCTTGAGTTAAACAGTGGTTTAATTCCCTCAAACACTGTTCAGAGGCTTGGTTCCATATGTTTTTTGAGGGAACCTGGGAGCTCAAGCAACTTCTTGACTTTACCTTGTCATCTTGGTTCCACCCCCAGAAGTCTTAAAACTATTTGCACATATTTTGGAAATAAAAAAGCTATTATTCTATCAGAGATACCCTGACACAAATATCCTGTTCATTCTCCATAAAGACCTTGAGTTCAATCTGTCACCCTGACTTGACTTCCACTAACATAAAGATTAATTTCTAAGCAGTTATTTTTTTTTCTTCCTGCTAACTGCTAGCTGAGCTCAGCCATGGTGAAAGAATTAGTGATTTTGTAGTGGAAGAAAAAGAATGAAGTGTGATGTCATAACTACCAAGTGAACCAAAATGCTGCACTGCTTAATTTGATAAATATTTGCTGTTTTATTGATAAAGTTGGAATGATATCTATAGAAAGAGCCAGGACTTTAGCAAAGAGCAAAAGTTTAGAATAATTTTTTCTCTTTAGCCCTTACTCTCTGTGTCTCCTGCCCAGCGTCTACTAAAAAATAAAATAAAAAAGTGAAAAAATTGGCATCTTTCAAGTGTGATTATTATTATTTTAGTGTCATTATTTAATGCTAGTATCACATATTCAAATAATATCATAAGATTTACATGATCTTATGTAAACAGTATAAAACAGTATGTTTTGTACTGCTCTATGAGATAGAACAGTAAGGTTTTTTTGGGTTTTTTTTGGTGGGGCAAGGCAACTGTTATTGTATTGATATAGAGAACTCAACTCATTGTTATAATGAAAAACAACTCACCATACACCTTATACAACAGTTCTACATGCATTGTCCCCTATCTTCTGTAGAAGACTATAAACATGGTTCACCAACAATTCTCTGGCACTGATATAGTTTTGATCAGTGTGTGACTACTTTTCAATATTAGTTCATATTTAGAATGCATTTCTTTACTGAATGGAGCTCCCAAGGAAGACACTTCTGCCAATGTAGATTGGAAATCCACTGCAATTTACAATACTAGAAAATTGCCTGGGTCAGAATTGTCTTGCTCAGAGTGACAGAACCAAAAAGTGTCAGAGAAGAGATTTGAGTTCAGGGCTTTCTGGGTCCAGGTTTAATGATTTATCAGCTATGATAGACAGGTTTTATTAGACTTATGTTATTACATTCAAAGAATATATAATTCTCCTGGTTCTACTTACTTCACCATGGATAAGTTTCTATATCTTCCCAAATAGTTCTGAATTCCTCATATTAATATTATCATTAATTCATAAGCCACTATGTATTTAAACATTCCTCATTTTATTGGCACCCACTTTGGTTCTAATCATTTTCTACCACAAAATCTCTTTTTATGAATTTTTATTTATTTGGCATAAATAGAATCTTTCTGGTTTTGGACTCTTTAGGGATTTATGCATGGTGATGGTATTATTCAGCCAAAGATTATGAACAGATTAGTGATTTTTCATGACATCCCATGTTTAAAGAAAGGTATTTCATCTTGATTGGCTGAGATTTGAGGTTTGGATAGTGAAGGAACAGAAGACAAGGATTTCAAGGTTGAGTTGATCTGTATCATGGAAGCATCATATAGTAGGTAAGAGAGTTTGTTGTTTTTAAATGAGAACTAGGGGCCTATTTTAAGTGTCTCATAAGACAAAGAGCATTTCCAAAGCAAAACTATTATGTATGATGCACATTCAAAATCAGTTTCTGCACTCAAAGAACTTACATTTTAAAAGGAAGATCTTATAAAATTTAGTTTGTTCGATATAACTGCAAAATGAATGTTGTTATTGTTGTTGTTGTTTGTCCTTCATTTCCAAAAAGGATCAATGACATCTTAATGGGGAAGACTGGTGACTGTGGAGGGAAAGGCCTCCTTGAAAGCAGAATTCTCTGACAAAAGATAAATGCCTTTCAAAAATATTGTTTTAAAATGTTTCTTATAATGTCATGCTCTGTATTGTGTCCTAGACAATTGTATCTTTTGAATTATCTCTAATTCCACCTTTTTTCTTGAAATGATCTCTTATTACTTTCATAGTTTCACCACCAGCACCTAATAATCTCAAACTTATATTATTTTAATATAGTCTTCTAATTGATTTCTGCCTACAGATTTTCTCCTCACTATTGCTATGTCAATATCTCCTCCAGTGAATTTAAATGTACTTCTTTAAAGCTATGAGAATGAAGGGCAAGCTTTGGAAAATCCTAAAATGGGGAAGTTAGATGGCACAGTGGATAGAGCACTGGCCCTGAAGTCAGGAAGACCTGAGTTCAAATCTGGCCTCAGACACTTTACACTTCCTAGCTGTGTGACCCTGGGCAAGTCACTTAACCCCATGTTGCTTCTGCAAAAGAAAAAAAAGAAAGAAAGAAAGTTCTAAATTAAGGAATTACCTAATTAGGGGAAGAGATAAAGATGAATGATGATTCAACAAAGGAGATTGAGGAGTAAATGAAGAGATAGGAACAGAATTGGGAGAGGATTGAAGGCATAAGCATGTTCAACTGTGTCAAATGCAGGTCACTGAATAATTTCATAGCTTGATTTAATGATAATTTCATCCTGCATACACCATGGGAAAGTATATATACATACATATATACAATACATACATATAATTCATATACATATACAGGTTATATTCAGATGTATACTTGCATCTGAATATATGGATAAGTTCTATAAATAGATTGGTAAATATGTAATCAAATAGGAATAGATACTAGATGCATGACTTCCAAGTGGGAATACTCTTTCTACCAATACAAGTCGGCATCTCTTCTACAGAGTGTGAGAGTTATGCATAGCTTTAAGAGGCTTTTTTTCTTGGCTTTGAGGCTGGCTATCTATCCACTATACAACACTGTGTCCCCTTTTGTGTTTTTCTCCCTCCTCCCTCCTTCCTCAAACTTTTATTCCTCCTTTATCCCCCTCCATCTTGTTTTCAACCTCTATGAAAAATATTATTCATGATTTTATTTTGTAATATTCTGGTTTCCTTCATTGCATATATTTTCCAGTTTTCTACTTCCATCGCTGAAAAAAGGAACATGGTACCCACTTAACCCAGAAGGGGAAATCCCACTCTTCCCATATTCTCCTTTCTCACAACCTCTGATTGAATCCTTCTAAGTACTAGGCATCCTATATTGTATTAGACTAAAATAGTTTTTAATGTTCTTTTTAAAATGGTGTTCAAAAGTAATGAAGATAAGACTGCAGAGTTCTCTTTTAGGGAATCAGAAAGAATTCAAAAGTGTGCATAGCTCACTCCAACATCAGTACATAATCCAAGGTTCCCAATGAGGTTGAACAATCAATTAAAGAACATGTTCAAAGTTAGGACCATTCTATCGCTTAGATTTAAACTTCTCCAGATCCAGAGCTACTTATGTCTTTATTTGTTTTTGATATTCAATTTCTGCAACATATTCTGTTCAGATTCATTGAATGAAGCATTTTTATTTCACGAGAAAACTCATTGAGAATAGTTTTCAACAGTTTTACCCAAATAAATTATTTAATCTATACCATGAACTGTAATTAAGATTAAGAAATATAACAAGGGTTGAATGAGGAGGGCTTTATCCCAGGGCACTAGAATTTTCTGGGCACTGACAGCACTTGTGCATTCTATTTAACATAGAAACAATCTTAGTATGTAGTTACTAAACATAATTTTAATCTTAGCTGCATTCAAGATTCCTCTAGATGACCACCTTGCCTGTCTTCCCCCACCTGCTAAAATTGCATTGTTCTCAGGATATTTTACCACAAGTACCACTGAATTGCCCCATCAAAAGATGGCTTTAATCATATTTCTTCTATAGGGAAGAGAAGGGGAAGTTAGCTGTATAAATAGAGGTGATAACAGAAAAAGTTATTGGTTTTATCCTGCGTCTTTCTACTTTCTCTCACCCCCACCTTTTGATGAAAAAGAAGTAATTTGCATGTTAATAAAAATTTTAAAACAGCTATTCCCTGAGAATTATATGAATAATTAAACAATAGTATGGTGGAAAATTCAAGAAAATAACTACCAAAAAAGTGTCCGTTTATAAATCAAGACTCTTATTTGAAAGAAAGTCAGTCTGGTACATAGTCTGTGGGAGACCTTTGAGAAATTCCATTCTATTTATAGGAGAGGCTTCAGAGAGCTCAGTTTCTTCATATTAAGTAACAGAATTGCAAGTGCAGTCCTAGCATTTTGTAGGATCCATGGTATTTGGCAAGGAGAAAGAATTGATCCCAAGCCAAAGAAACAATGGCACAATATCACTGCTGCCTTGGAGTGAAGAAAACCGAAAAGATAATCATAGAGGCATATGGGTGATGGAGAGAAAGGCAATCAGCTTGGGCTAATTACAAGCCCAAGACACGTGCAGAGGACAGAGTCTGAAGGAGATGAAGCTGAAATTTAGCAGACATTTAGGGAGGCCCCTGGGAATTGTGACATGCAGCCTTAAAAAAGGATTGCACCAGCAAAATCAGCCAAGACAAAAAAGAATTCATGAAAGATATCATGATGAGTTCTGTTAGCATTGGAGTCCATGGCACTCTAAGCCATTCTGAAACTATTCAGGAAATACCTAGAATAATACTTCCCATAGACACATGATGTCATCTTTTTCAAGGCAGACGTTTTAGGAAAGATTTCATGCTTGGTGATTAGTCTAGAGCAATGCATAGAACATTAAACTTGGAATCAGGAAGATCTGGGTTCAAAATTCAAATCACTTTTAGTTGTATGACTCTAGGCAAGTTATTTAACTCCCTTCTTAATTTCTTCATCTGTAAAATAGAGATAATAACATTATACTCAATGTTGTGAAGATCGAATGAGATAGCATATGGAAAGAACTCTGTGAGTCTTAAATCAATATGTGAATGCTAGAAATGCCTAGTTTCCTGAGTGTGTTTGGCTAATAAAATGTAGGATGTAAAACTTTATTGTTCCATAATGTAACACAGAAGAGACATGGTATAGGAGAACGACAGATAGACTTGAAGTTGGGTTCAAATTCTGTACTACCTATTCTCAAGAAACTTTCATTTCAAAAAAATCATAAATTTGGCATGAGAAGGGACCTAAAAGGTCATGTGGATTTGAATGGCTAAGCTAAATCTGCCTAGGAATCTTAATACCCAATGAGGCAGGTATTTTCAAACTAGACATTTCTTTCCTGAGATATAGTGGGATTTCCCAAAAGTGCCACCTGTAGAAAGCTCTCATTCCCTGAAAAAAGTCACATCCCCATTACATTGGAACCTTAGCCAGTATTACCAAAAGCATTAACCAACCTTCACATTTTAGAGATGATGCTGAAGGACTTGCCAAAGATCATCATATGAGACATTTTAAATGAGAAGATTAAAATGATTATTGTGACAATCTACAGTTAGAATGTTAATTTTGAAAATTCTACAATCCCAAATACCATAAGGGCTATAATAAATCTCAAGATATCACGTAGTCTGACTCATTCATTTGACAAAAAAAAAAATAGAGCTCAGGCCCAGAAAGGATAAATGACTTATTTCAGTGTCAGTGGGTGAATATGAACCAATCTCTTCTCATTTCATAGTTAGTGCTTATTCTCTTAACCCTGAACAGAATAACCTTGCTCATGATTATTTTCCATATGTGAAAATTCCTTGTGTAAAGGATAAAGATCATTTAGTGACTTTCTGAAAAGAGCTCTTGTAGCTTAGAAATACCATTTTAAATAAATGACCAGGCAGTTGCCAAGGCAACAATGAAAAAAATTAATGCAAAAACATGTCTAAATTATGAACATCTGAGGTCTGTGGTGATATATATGACTTCCTCCTCCCAATTCAGTAAGAATTTATATTCAATATGATGTAGAATATTCATTTCAGAACATATATTACATATGGAAATAGAGAAATCTTTTAAATACATAAAATGCTCAACTAGAAATTGGGTTAATGCTTTAATATCCAATACCTGAGTCATGCTGTGTGATAAGCTACAAATCTCTTAGCCAGCCAAGAATAGCTCTTTTTTTCCCTCTAGCTACTTATGTCTCCTTTTATATACTAACTTTGACATCCTGCCAAAGTGTCAACCTATCTTGGAGCTTATGGAGATGTGACCTTTGTCAGGGAACTAGAGCTTTCCACAGGTGGCACTTTTGGAAAATACCAATATACCTCGGGAAGGTTAATGTGTAGTTTGAGAATACATGACTCATTGGGGGATGTAACACTCTGGCAGATTTATCTTTACCATTCAAATGCAGCATGTCTAAAATCATAACTTGTTTTTTAATAAAATCTTAATTGCTATGTATTCTGAGAAGGCCAGGAACCTCCTCATTAGGTTTCTAGAAAAGGTACTGGAGTGATCAATTTAGAGCTGGCCAGTATCTTAGAAATTTACTAATGTACAAATTGAGATAGGAAGTGATTTCTTCACAGCCACACTGTTAGAGTGGAATAGTGAAGACAGAATGGTGGCAAAGCAATTCGGTAGATGGAGAGGGTGGAAAGATCAGTTCAGACTTAGGATAATCTAGATTCAAATCCAGCTTCTTTCACAAACTGTTTCTCAGAGCGCAGGAAAACTTTCTAAATTGTAAGGTGGCTCACATTTTGGTAGCTCTTTTGTTGGGATTTCCCTATAACAATTCCCTATAATAATGCAGTAGAATTTCATGTTGCACCCAAAAAGTAAATAACCGAGCTGTGATCTCATTCTAGGAACTCTGGCACCAAATCCATTGCCTTTTTCATTGTGTCTGGGTTGTGAGTTGGGGATATGTTCTTTAAGTTCTCTGGAGATATTGCTTAGCTGTAGAGGAGTCCAAACTTGTTTTCTAGAATACTTGAGTACAAATTCCACTTCTGACATTTACTAATTTGAGACGAGTCAGTTAAGTTCTCTTGATCTCAGTTTCTTTATCTGTAGCACTGTAACCAGTTTGGTATCCAGTGGTTGAGGCCACAGAGGCTGCTGACCTGAGCTAGCTCCTATCTTTTACCTGCCATTATGGGTAGCCCATTATGGTTCATTGATCCAGGATAGGGGAAATAGGCTCTCCATTTATTACATAGGGGCTTGAGATCTAAATGCTTTACCTACAAGGGGGAAAAGATTAAGAAGGTACAAATACAAATGTGCAAACACAAATCAGATATAAAATAGGTTTCTCCTCAAAAGAAGGAAGACCAAACAAAAAAGAGTAACAGAATAATTAGAACAGAATCCATCACATTATCGTTATTAGTACAATCAATCATTTGAAAGACTTCTCATTGAGACATACACAACTTTCTTTTTCTTTTCTTTTGTTGATAGGGCTGCTAATTATTTCATATTTTATCTGTACTGTACAGTCAAATTAAATGCCACAGATGGACCAAACATGCTGTTTTTTTGTGGAGCCCTCACCTCTGATACTGATGCTTCTCTAGGTGCTAAGTTTATCCTGCTGCTGCTGCTGCTGCTGGAACTACAATTAGCCCTTCAGCTCAATATTGAGGCTATTGCCTTGATGATTTCCCATGACCTTTTAAAGTCACAGTCTTCAGAACAGATTTTATTTCTCAGTCACCTAATTGGAGATGGAAGTAAAACAAAAGAAAGACAGCCTTTTCCCAGTCACAGGCTGGCTTAAATAGAATGATCATATACTCGTTGACATTTTAGTCTGGTGGGGAAATAAAGCTCCTGCCATTTCCTCACTTCCAGAATACAGTTCTGAATTGTTTACTCTTTGAAGTTAGAAAGGGAAAGAAATTCTGAAAGGCAGCTTGCCCTTTTAGCACATCAAGAATTTTGGCTCAGCAGCCAATTAAAAGGCTTCATCAATACATTCATCTGGAAAATCAGAGGATATATGAGCAGGCTCTAGTAGAATGGGTTATGGGGGTGGGGAGTTCATATGCTTTACTTGAATGCTGACTGAGACTGTCATAGAGGGGCAGGGTGCTGTTGGAGTGAATATATGCAAAATAAGGGTAATTAGTCAAGGAAAAGTTATTAAACACCAAGTACAATGCTATGCTTGGGAAATACAAAGAAAAAAAGGTAGTCCTTGCTGTCACAGAAAAATGAGAAAGAAAACAATTATGTGTAAACAATATATTGTTTACTGTAAAACTGGGAGTGGTCTCAGAGAGGAGGCTCCAAGTTTAAAAATGAATGGGATAAACTGAGTGAAGACTTCTCATAAGAATGTGGCCTCGATCTATACCCTAATTATAACTTGTTACTTGTGCTATAGCCAAAAGCCACAGGTCTTTACTTACATTTCCTTGCTGTGTCTCCTGCTCTCTTCACCACAATTAACATCAAGTTCCTAATATGTTAAAGAGTGTGTCATTGGCTAGTATTCTTTGTCTCTGGGTAGAGTTCCATGGTAGGATCTAAACCTGGAATCCCCCAGACAATGGGAGTAAAGGTCAGAAGGGGTAGGGGCTTCTACACGGGGTCTATGTAGTCCTGTGTTTGCAGCTTATACTTTTCATTCCTATATTGTCACTACGGTCTTTAGGAGCTGCCCTTTCTCCCAAGATCATAAAAAAATTATTTTTGCTTTTTACCTTGAGAGTCTCTGCTTTTAATTTGGGTAAGGGTCACTATCTCACACAAATAGGACTGGGAAAAGATTCTAGCAGAAGGTAAATTTAGCTGACTTGAAGGAAGCCAGAAGGTAAAGTTGAATAAGGGAAAGATTTGACAGCCAGGGGAAATGCTTGAGGGATGGAGTCTTGTGTTCAAGGAACACAAAAGCTATAGTCCTTCCTTTAAGATACTCCTGTGAAATTCAAATCAATTGATAGAGCATTTTATAGACCTTAAGGGACTAGATGATTACCTGTTATTCTTCTGTCCTTTCCTACACAGCCCTGATTATAATAGGTGCTTAATACATGTATGTTACACTGAAGACGTGAAGGACCTCAAAATGTTGCTTTCCTTTTATTAATACCATTGTCTTCATGTTTTCTCACTCTGGAACAACAAAAAGACATGGTCTTCAACCACACCCTTCCAAGTCAGGGAACCACCTTGAAAAAGAGGCGAAAGTATAAAGAAAGATTTCATTGAGATGGTTTGGGAGAACACCAAGTGGGTAGTCACATCTCCATAAATTACACTTCATTAACTTATGTAGTCTAGCAACCAAATCATGTGCTGGAAGATGGGACCATTTTTAGCATTTCACAAATATGACTAATTATGAGGTTGGATTTTTTTTCTTTCACACAGAAGCCAACTGACTAGCATACCACCAAGCCTCTGGGGGTGTTTTTCAAAAGGAGTTCCTTCAACATGATATTTATAAAGCAAACACTTTACTTTTCTGCACTCAGAGAAGGTCCTTAGAAGGATTTCCATAGACACTGTGTTCCCAGGCAACTGGAACAAAAGAGATATGGCCTCCTAATTGTGTATGGCAGAGGCAAATGGCCCTCCTGATACTGTCCTTGTATTGGATAATGTGAGGGATGATGCCTGCAATTGCTTGAACTTATTTGTAGGATGTAGCTGCAGGTCTGGGGAACTAATGCTGTGCTCTATAAATCATTCAGCAACCCTGGTGTGAATGTATTAAATCAATGGAGAGAAATAAAAGGCAGACAGCTCAAGAGGATTTGTAACTTCAGACATATCAGTTGTCCAGCATTAACACTCATATCTATAGACTATAATCCAGACTATATATATATATATATATATATATAGAGAGAGAGAGAGAGAGAGAGAGAGAGAGAAAGAGAAAGAGAGACAGACAGAGAGAGAGAGAGAGAGAGAGACAGAGAGAGAGAGACAGAGAGAGAGAGAGAGAGAGAGAGACAGAGAGAGAGAGAGAGAGAGAGAGAGAGAGACTATGATTAAAAAGAGACAGGAGTTTTGGAGACATGGGACAGGAGAAAGAAGACTTAACAAGTAGGAGAAAAAGAGGAAGAAGGAGATGGGAACATAAATTAAAAGAAGGAAGAAAGGATATAGAAGTAAAAAAAAGACAGAAAGAGGCAAAGATTTGAAGAGAGCAGAGCAAAGAGAGAAGGGAAGGGGAAAATTAGAAAATCATGAGTGAGAAAGGAGAAAGAATAAGACTTATAGATGAGAGAGCATATATATATATATATTAGTGGGAGAAGTGGGAAAGCACTTTTTCAGGAGTTAGAGAAGGGAGGAAAAGAGGAAAGAGGAAGAAGAAAGAGGAGAAGGAAGTAAAGGAGGGAATAAAGAATAGAAAAGTATGAAAAGAGAAAAAGGAGAAACAATGAGAGAAATGATAGACAGATGGGTGGAAAGTATGATAGATAGGCAGATAGATAAAAAAATAGATGACAGATACAGATAGATAGATATGCAGATAGGTAGGTAGATAGATAGATAGACAGATATATAGATAGCAAGATATATGGAAAGAAAGTTAGATATAGACAGGCAGACAAATAGGCAGATAAATGGATAGAAAGATAGATATATACATACATACATACCTATATACATACATACATATTCCAAAAAAAAATCTCTAAGGAAATATTTTGGAGAAGTTTTTCACATGCATACACACACACACACACACACATACACACACACACACACAGAATACTATCAGAAAACCTTTTTTTTTTAAATTCCTGAATTGAGAGCCCTCAATGAAATATATTTTTTTCTGATCATGTAATAGAAATTACAGCAAAAAAAAAAAACTAAGACTTTCACAATTCTAGAAAAGGAAACTTTCTAGTATATAGGTTTCCCCACAAATTTCACAGGTAATCAGCAGAGATAAGCTTTAAGATCAGTTTTCTAACTGTAAAAAATATAATGAAGTTTTCACTGCTTGGGGCAGACCCACAAGATTTTTCCCATAGCTGAATAGAAGAGACATTGACCTAGGTCATGGTCCTGTTAGGCAGTGAAGTGTGCTTCTTTATCCATCTGCTCTTTTGTTCCAGACTCTGAAGGTGAGGTAACTTGTCTCTCTTGCCAGGGCTATCCCCTCCTTCCACCTGTGTCTCTGATGACCTTGCCTCCTTTCTCTTCCCAGGTCTTGCTCCACTGATCATTCCCTCCTGCTCTTATCCTCAGTGTCCCCCTTTTTGTTTTCTTATCTCATGCAGGAATGCATCTCCTCTTCCCTTTCTATTGAAATTCTTTTTATTAAAGGCTCAATTTAGCTGATATATCTTTTGGGAAACCTATTCTGATGCTTCATCTTCAAAAGCCTCTTCCCTTCTCAAGTTTTCTTATATACCTTTCATTACTTCTATTTTTAATTATCCTGCATCATTCTATTTACTTCTATATATTTAATTCACTGTAAATTCCTAGAAGGCAGGGACTGTGCAGTTTTGCTCTTTTTTTTTTTTAATCCAAAGTATGTGCTACAGTACACACACAGAAAAAGGCAATTAATAAAAATTGTTCAATTGAAGTGAATTTGTCAGGGCCGGTGGATTGGCTCTCAATGACTTCTATATTGCCCAATTTCTGTTAGTCTCTTCCATTTCAGCCTATCAGAAAGGCTTTCTTTAAATTTAGGATGCTGTCCTTGGTTTTGAGAATACAAGAACAAAAAGGCAAGGAGTCTACTTACATTCTTTAAAGGGATACAACATTCATATAAGTAAATGCAAAATGATGTGAGGAATGAGACAAACCTAGATAACTAAGGGAAGAGATAAAAGATTTTTATAGCAGCTAAAATAAGCCTTGAAGAAAACCAAGAATTCTAAGAGACAGATAATAGAAGGAAGGAAAAATAGAGGAAAGCATATGTGTAGGCTTTTGTAAATAGTTTTCCATAATCAACTATATCCTTAAAGTCTCACAAATGTCAGAGAGTAAAGAAAATATCCAGTCTTGCAATGTTTTTATTTAATTTTAAGAAATAGTTTCATAAAATAGAGTAATTCAGACATTAACAATCTCTTTAGAAGAGGCATCTTATCTGTATCTAATTTATGTCTATCTACATACATATATATGTATGTATTTATGTCTGTGTGTCTATAGATAGTTATATCAAAGGATAGCAATTAGACATGTGATTTCTATATTAGTCAACTCCTAAGTGAAGAAATTCTCTACCAATGAAAGTGAACACCTTCCCTCTCTGCAATTTACAATCACAGAGAATTATCTAGAAAAATGGAAAGTTAAATATTTTGCTCAGAATCAAATCAAATAAACAGTATATGTCAGAGATGAGATGTGAAATACATTTCTTTTTTGCTTTCAAGACCTGTTATCCTTTCTTTCACACAGTATGTAAAACAAAATCATTTTAAAAATATGATAAGCATGACTAGAGAGACAATTTTGTTCAAAAATCCAGTGGGCCTCATTTCCCTCATCTGAAAGATAAGAAAGGTGGATTTGTTTACTTTTAAAGCCTCTTGCAAATTTAAATCTCTAATGCTATGAACAAAACCTGGTCAAGTACATGTCCCAGCAATTTAAAGTGAATGCATGTCCCTTGGATGTTGCTGCTGCTTTCTTCAGATCTCATACTTCTCCTCCTGGCCTGAACCCCCATTGAGCATAGGGGCAGCTCTATGGCCCTTGTCAGCTTGAAGCAGCTCCAGAAGATGAGACCTTCATCCCTTTGTCCCAAATGAATTTGGGGTGACTGCTTGAGGGGGGAATAATGTAATAGGAACTGTGTCCCCCAGATCTTTGGGGGGTGGGGCTAAATTTCAACCCTTCCCGACCTTTGAGAGCAACCCTATTCATAGGGGAAACTCCCATAATAATCTTCACCTACAATTCAATTGGAGATCTTGGCCTGGGACATAATTACCACCCACTATTGATTAGTTCCTCAATTTCATCTGTAGATTGCTTCCTAGCCCTGGGCCATAGAAATATAATCAAAGGCTATATACCCAGACCTTTGCTAATTCCTATCTGGACGAGCCCACTGAGGGAATTTCTCAGTATAAAATAACCCCTTTTTTTGCCAAAAAATAAAAAATAAAGTGAATGCATGTACCCTTTGACCCAGCGATGCTACTATTGTCTATATCCCAAGGAAATCAAAAAGAAGGAGAAAGGATCCACATCTGCAAAAATGTTTGTAGCAGCAAAGCATTGGGAAATTAGTAGATGCCCATCAATTGGGAATTGGCTGAACAAGTTGAGGTATATGAAGTAATGGGATATTATTATTCTATAAAAAAATGATAGACAAGTTCATTTTAGAAAGGCCTGGAAAGATTTACACGAACTGATGCTGAGCAAAACAAGCAGATCCAGAAATACATTGAACACAATAATAGCAAGAATAATCAGCTATGAAAGACTTGATTCTTCTCATTGGTTCAGTGATTCAAGTTAATCCCAATAGACTTTGGATAGAAAATGCCCTCCGTGTCCAGAAAAAGAACTATGGAGATTGAATGTAAATCATAACATACTATGTTTCCTTCTTTTTTTCTGTTTTTTTTTTCCTTCTGCCATGGTTTTTCCCTTTTGTTCTGATTTTTCTCTCCCAACAATGTGTGTTAAAAATAAATACATAAATATAAAAAATAAAGTGAATGCATGAATTTGGGGTATTTCAATATTTGCTTCTATAGGATTCAGGGACAGTAAAAGAGACAGTCATACATGTCACAAATAAGTGATCTACATATTAATGCATTATTGGTGAAATTATTAATTAGTACAACTATTTTGAAAATCAAATTAAATTTATGTAAATAAATTGACTAAAATATCTATGTTGCTTGAAATTTCCAGGACACAGTTTCTTTATCTTTAAAATGAGGAAATTCCACTATTAAGCACATACCCCACAAAGATCATTGATAAAAGAAAAGTCTCCATAAGCATCATGATACTTATAATAGCACTTTTTTGAGATAGCAAAGAACTGCAAATAAAGCACATGTCCATGAAATGTGCTGTGACTAAATACATTGTGACACATGAATGTGATGCAATATTATTGGCTTGAAAGAAACAATGACTGTGATCAATATAGAGAAGCAGAGGAGATTTAAATGTGGTGTTGCAAAATGAAGTGAGCAGAGCTGAGAAAACAAGATATAAGGTTAGAAAAATGGAAATCACAAAAGAATTAAAAATGAATCTTAAAAAATTACAAAGGACCAACAGGATCCCCCCCCCAAAAATACATGAGAAGACATCTCTCCCTCCCCCATACATATTTTATGAATGCCTCCTTAGAGAGATTGTTCAAAACCATTTTGTTAGGAAAAAGAATCACTTGAAAGGAATAGGGGTGTTGGCACCTATACCAGGAAGTGCTCCGTGACACCATCTGGGATTGTGGATGATGTGATCTACATGGCTCTTCCTTTTTAAGACAACTCATATTTTATTAATTAATAATATTAAAATTTGCTTATATCCATCTGGCTGCCAATAACAAAGGGAGTCAGGAATCAATTTTGTTAAAATCACAACATGCCAGACATAATCTAGAATCATGTTGGAAGCATTTATGTCTTGATTGGGACTTATTGGAGACTGACAAATTATTCCTGCAACAAGTGAATTAAAATAGCTGGTGTTTTTCTCCCGGCTAGTTCTTGCTTTTATGAGAATATGAACACCAAAAAGTGAAGGTGGGTTGGTATTTCAAATGTCATTTTGTGCATTTTAAATTAAAATTTTGATTAGTAAAAATCTGTTTTCTTTCCCTTTCTCTCTCTAACATCATTATCTAAAACAATAAAAGAAACCTGAAATTCTTGTAAATATTTTTTTTCAATTTTGCATAGTTATATTGTATATAGATATGTGTCTGTATCTGTGTGTATTGTATATAATTATATTTAATATACGTTATTCAGTCATCCCCAACTGATGGGCATGCCCTTAGTTTCTGTATTTTTGTCACCACAAAAAGAGAGAGTTCTTATAAGTATTTGATGTCAATGAAGATTACAGTATACCTCGTGTGCAGGAAATTGAAACCTCATTAATTTGACTGAGTGAGGCATACATTTCAGGGCTGAAAGAACTGGACCACAGGGCTGCAGGTTTCCATTTAGCTCCCTCCAGCTTTCAATTAATAATTCTATCCTTACAATCATAGGTTCTCATATAATTATTTCCAGCATTTCATAATTCAACTCAGAATCTTAATTGGCCAGTACATCAGGTTATAGAACTGCCATACTATAGTTTCACCTAACCTGGTTCATAGATTTCCTGTGATTGAACGTGATTTTGAACACATTTAATAAAAGGGAATAGTCAGCCAAGTCATGTTATGATTTAAATTTTGTTTGTATTCAAGGTCAGATTTATGGTAAATTCAGAAAACTAATGTTTATGATAAATTCAGAGATCAAAGGTGTCTGAAATATATTTGACTCAAAGGGATTAATACCAGGAATATAGTACAAGAATGTCAAAGACAAGAAAATGTCCTACATAAACAAAATGTTGGTAGTAGCACTTTTTGTGGTACAAAAAAACTGGGAGAAAACTAGGCAACCATCAGTTTTTGAATGGCTAAAAATAATTCATTCCATACAACTGGAATATTATTTATAGCATAAGGAATAACAAATATTAAGAATTCAGAAAAATGAAAAGTTAAGTATGTTCTAAAACAAAGTAGACAGAAACAAGAGATCAATTTATATGGTGGTGATAATAATAATATAAAGGAAAACAATTTTTGGAAAATTGCAGAATAGGAAGAAATTCCTCCAAATATTCAGTAGAGAACTGCTATAGTGATGGTGTGACTACAAGTGTAGAATAAGACCTACTTTCACATATGATCAATGTGTTTATTTTGTTTGACTGTAGTAATTTGTTATAATTAAGGATTCATTGAAAAAGGGAAATTTATTAGGATGGTGATGTAAAAAAAGAAAAAAGAGCAACAAAATACTATTAATACCTATTTATCTATATCTATAGACATGTATACATACAAATGTGTGCATATGTTGAAATAGGTATATATTTAAATATGTGTGCATTTATAGATATATGCATATATATGTAGTATGCATGCTATATATGCAAGTGTGTGTGTGCATGTATGTATATATGGTTACATACTTATTAGACATAACCATAAGGTGCTTTGGTCTGGTTTAAAATATATATAATAGAACATGATGGTGAAGGGCATAGTATGGTGGTCAGGAAGGCCTGCATTCATATTTGGCCTAAGATATTTACTAGTTGTATGATAGTGAGCCTGTAATAACCGATTTTCCTTTAAAACTCATCTATAAAATGAAGCTGCTTTCTAAAATATTTCCCAATTCTTCATCAATAATTCTACTATTATAATTTAATAGTTGTGCAACTTTGTGTTCATTATTTTACTTTGCTATGTCTCAATTTCTTCAGCTGTAGCAGGGGTGAGAAATGTGTGGCCTGTGGTCTATATAAGGTCCATGAAATCATTTGGCCCTGCCAAGGCAACCACAGGGAATGATAACTTGAAAGCTAGGCACAACAATTTCCCACTGCTTAGGTTTTAAGTTGATAGTTTTATGTAGCCTATGAATGATGTTATAAATATCCAAATGGCTCTTGGCAGGAAAAAAAATGGTTCCCCATCCGATCTATAGAGAAGCTGAATTTGTTATCTCAACTCCCTTCTAGGTCCAAAATCCCTTGATGCTACTGGGATGGATACAGTTCACATGAAAAATTCTTGGGATTTTAATTGATAGCACATTGTAATATGAGTCAATAGTGTAATATAACTGCTTAAGGAAAAAAAATAAATCAATGGTATTATGTTCATAAAAAGGGAATTGATATTCCTCCATTTCTGCTCTGGTCAGATCACATCTAGAATATTGTATTTGACTATGGTAGTCACATTTTAGGAGAGATATTGAAGAGTATATCCAAGAAAGAGCAACTTCTAGAAAGACAGAATTTAAAATTATTTTATATAATGAAGATTTAAGAGAAACTTCTTTCCTCTTTTGTCACTGATTTATTACAGCTTGGCTCACCAAGTTATGGGTGGGTCTGGAGACATGATTTCACCACCTTTGCTGCTGCTCAATATGTATACTCCCCCTCATTCATCTTAGTCTGTGCTTTTGAAAACTCTGGGTTTCTCTTTAAAAAACAAAAAACAAAAAAACTATCTACTTTCAGGCTCCAAAGATCATAATGTTCTAAATTCACTTTTAAGGTCAAGGAGGAATGTTTGTTTTCCTAAACAGTTTCAATAAGCCAGTCCATTTTCAGATCCCTATACTTTCTTGATAGCATATAGATTACTCAACTGGCTTACTAGAAGAAAAAATTAAAACTAATGGGTAGAAGCCATGGTGAATGAGATTTGGATTCAAAAAGAGAAAATGGTTCCTAGCAATTGGAGTTGTACAACAATGAAAGGAAGGAGATAAGCATTTAATAAGTGTCTGCTATGTCTCAGTCACTGTGCTAAACATTTTATAAACACTGTCTCATTTGATCCTCCCTCTGTAAGGTACCTCACCCTGTGAGGTGTGTGCTATTATGATTCTCACTTTACAATTGAGGAAACTGAAGCACATAAAGTTTAAATGACTTGCCCAGTCACATAACAAATGGGAGTTTGAGACCAGATAGGAACTCAAAGCTTCCTTTTCCCAGATTTAATGTTCTATCCACTGAACCATTTACTGGTTTCTGCCTTATGGAATGAAAGAATTATTGCTTCTAGAAGCAAAGAACTTAGATTTGAATCTTATTTCAGACATGTTACCTTTGTGACCTTAGACATTTAATTTAATCTCTGAGTCTCATCCTCACCTATAAAATGGCAAGAGGGAAAGTATAGTAGGTAACTCCAAATCCTTCTTATGTCAAGAGATTATAGGTTCTCTAAAATTGGAATTGTCCAAGCAGAATCAGAATGACCACTTGTTGGGGGTATGCAGATTGAGTTAGCATTCAAATAAAGTTTACCAAAAGAAATGAGGAAAGGACAAGGTAACGAATTCATTCATATGTTTTGTAGATATTGGATTTGATGACCTCTAGGGCCCCATCCAGTTCTAAGATTTGGAAAATTGATAAATGTATTGAAATTATTTAGCCCTTAAAATGGATATCTTGGGTTGCCTGACTTCAAGGTTTTTATAAATGTTTTAAGTTTCTATAAGCAAGGATCACAGTATTGTTTTCATCTAGCAAGTTGAAATAGAAAGCATGGCATAGTTTCAAGCTTTTTTATTTGTACCTGACAGCCTGAAAAGTATATCTTCTGCAATGCCCTGTAGGACAATATAATTGAGCTTTGGAAGATCCATGGAGGCAGCAGGAAGATGACAAACACCCAGCCTCTGAGTGCAAAAACCTTTAGTAGGAAATCCAACTCATCACAACTGCCAGGAGAGCACAGTGGGGACATAAGTCACTCCAATGGTTCATAAAATGCTAACCATCTGGAGCTTTATACTGCAGGACATCTCCACTGGGACATCCCACCAGCACCTCAAAACTCAGCACTTTGAAAACCGATTTCATTTTCTCTGTCCCTCAAACTACTGTCTTTTCTGACTTCATTGTTGCTTTCTATGACTTCACATTTTACCTTGTGCCCTATCTTTGGACCTTGGGTTTATTTCAGACCGGTTATGTTTCCTTATCTCTCACATCCAGTAAGATACCAGATACTATCAATAGCATCTTGGGAACATGAGGCATCCCTCTCTATTCTTATTACCACCATTCTGTTTTAGGCACTCATTACAACCTACTTGGACTACTGCAATAGCTCCCTACATATGATTTCACTTTCATTCTCTCCTGTCACTTAACCTCCCTGGGCCTCAGTTTCCTCATCAATATAATGAAGAGATTTATTTTACAGGCTGTGAGATCTCTTCTAGTTCTATATTTTTGATCCTACGGTCTTTTAAACCATCTTTCAAACTTCCGTAATAATTTTTGTAAGAAGAGATCTGATCATGTGACTTTTTCAAACCCTTGATAATGTGGTGTCTTAAAAATTACTTCTGCAAAACTAATTGACAAGTTGACTTTATCTCTCTCTCTCTCTCTCTATATATATATATGTATACATATATATTCTGTCATAACTATGTCTTCTATCTCTTCAGAAAAATGAGTGAGGCATATTTTCTCAAAATTTTCCAAGGCCATCCTTATTTATTAAATTATATAAAAGAATTAATTACCAGAATTTACTTTTCCAGATATAGTTCATATTATTATGCTATATTTACTCCCCAAATTGTGCAACTCTGAACCCTAAACGTATATATTCTAAGCATTTGGTCAAGCTAGTTCCTTTACCTAGAATCCCTCCATTCCATCACTGAACCTCTTGCTCTCCTGAACTCCCAACACTCCATTATCTCTCATTTCAAGGGCTACTTTGTTCAGGAAGTTTTTCCTGATTCTTTCAGTTGAATATGATCTTTCTCTCCTTATACTTCCCATAGCACATTGATATTGAATTATTTACTGTATTGAAATATTATATGCATATTATTATATAGTTGCAGTCTTAATCTGTTAGACTACAGGATTCATAAAGATAGGAACAATGTCGTTGGTTTTTTCTAAACTTTTATCTCCCATAATACTCAGCACAATGGTCTACAGAAAGTCAAAGCTTAATAATTTAATTAATAGGTGTTTCTAATTTTATTTAATTTATCAAATATTAATGACTGCCTAAGTTGTTAAGTATTTGCTACATGCAGGGCACTATGTTGGACATTGGAGGAAATAATTAATTTAGAGACTATGTCTCTGTCTTTATGAAGTTTAGAGTTTAACAAGGGGTTAATTAGCACAGATTCTGAAGAATATTTATTAATAGAAATTCAAATTAGTTGTTAGAAAACCTTGCACTATGCAAAGGCCAAGAATTTTTTAAGTGAAATCTCATGTAGAACATAGCACAATATTGTACAATGATCAACTGTGAATCACTTAGATATTCTCATCAATATATTATCCAAAACAATTTCAAAGAACTCATGATGAAAAATGCCATCCACCTCTAGGAAAAAATACTGACAGTTTGAATGCAGATTGAGGAATAGTATATTAATTTTCTTTATTTTCCCCCCTTTGTCACACTGTGTCTTCTTTTGCAACATGACTAATATGAAAATATTAACTGAGGGTAATTAGGGACTATTAAACCTGTCAATGAGTTGAAGAGGGGTATCTACCCAAAAATATGTGAAGACTTCCTCCAGTGGAATGGGCAGATGAGAATAATTTGTTCCAAAAGCCATGAAAAGTGGCTTAAGACAGGCACTATGGAGCTCTCAGAGTCTGATTAGGCATTGAAGATGCAAGGTCATCCACTGCATCCCAGCCATTGCCAATAGTCTTGATGTTTATCTTGTCACTGGAAACTGATTACTCTGAAAGATAGATATCATATCCAAATAGCATCCCTGAGTAAAACAAGGCTAGCAAAGAAAGACCAGCTTACAGAAGTCAGCATTGTAAACACATTTTTTGGAGTAGCCATAGTGAAGGGGAACACCATGAAGATGATATAGGTTCTGCAATCAAAATTAATCTAGTCAATAAGCTGCGATTCCTCCCAAAAGGAGTGAATGATAGACTCTTGACAACATAATTGTCCCTTATAGGAAAGTCCCATTCCACCATGACCAGTGCATATGCTTCCAACATGACAAATCCTCTTGATGTCAAACATCAAAAGAATCTAGAGATTCTTCTCATTAATGTGTCAAAAGAAGACAAGCTATATAATTCTGGATGACTTTAATATAAGAGTAGAAACAGACTGTCAAATATGACAGGGAATGCTTGGCAGGAATGGGGTAAGAAACTTGACCACCAATGGTCACTTATTACTGAAAACTTGTGCATCTTATGACCTCATTACAGATACTGTCCTCCATTTACCTAAATGCAATAAAGCTTCATGAATACACCCTCAAAGCGAATATTTGCATTTAATAGACTATGTCATAAGGAGATGAGATAGACAGGATGTGAGAATAAAGAAGGCAATGTGTGATACAGAGTGCTGGACTAATCATATACAAGTTAAAATTTTCAAGTTAAAATTCACATTCAATGAAAGCCCCGTCCCCAAGGTAAGATGAATACCAAAATACAACATCAGCAAGTTAAAGAACTCCAAATGGGAACAGTCCCTTGCTAACTTGGAGAGAAAGCCAAGTTAATATATGGTTGGCAATAGTGAAGCAGAAAAGGATTAGACAGCTTTGAGAGATTTGGTGTACAGCACTGCATTTGCTCATCTGGACTAGAACATCCCCAAATATCAAGATTAATTTGATGAAAATGATGGTGAAATTCAGAAGCTGATTAATGAAAAACAAGAGCTTCACAGGGTTTACCAGCAAGATAGTTTAATCTGTCTCTAAGAAAGCTGAATTTAACTCCAGCAAAAGTAAAGTGCAAGTGAAGCTCAGAGAGGTGTAGGATTCTTGATTCAGTAAGAAGGCAGATAAAATTCAGCTTTATGCTGATAATAACATTCCAAAGCACTTTTATGATTCCCTGGAGGCTATTTATGGGCCAAAGACCTTTGGTGCCTCACAAGTGTTGATTGAACCATATTGATCAGTGATTAAGAACATGATCCTGGAGAGATGGGCTGAACACTTCCATAGTGTTCTCAAAAGACTGTCATCAATCAATGCTGAAGCCATTGGCCATCAATCTTGCTCTAGCTGAACTTCCAACTAAAGAAGGGTTTTGGGATGCCATTAGGTTCTTCTTGTAGGTTGAAGCAACTGGTGCAGATTTTATTCCAGCTGAGATTTATAAGATAGAAGGATCCACTGCTCACTCAAAGGCAGACAGAAATTTTCTGGGTTATATGGCAAAAGGGGCTTAACCCCTTTTGTTCAAGAATTGTTCAAGAATGCTTCTATTGTTCTTCCAGAAGGAAAGAAAGATAGATTTTCTGTGACAATCATGGGGGTGGGAAGGGAAGGTTTCCTTTTAGTTGTTGCTGGCAATATTCTTGCCAGAGTTTTCTTTAATAAGCTGATATATGGTAACCTATCCAAGAGCCAGTGTGACTTCAAAAAGGACCAAGAAACAGTTGAAATGGTGGTTCCTGTTCTACAACTCCAGGAAAGATGCCACGAATAAAGCACAGGTCTGTATACATCTCTCTATCTGACCAAAGTCTTTGATACTGTCAGTCATGAAAGCTAGTAGAAAATTATGGCAACATTGGCTTGCCTAGAGAAGTCCATCAGTACTTTGCATCATTTTCATGATGGCTTGCTTGTCCAGATTCTGAATGAAGTGCAATGCTCTTGTGCTTTCCCAGTCACCAGGGGAGTGAAGCAGGACTGTGTGCTTGCTCCCATTCTTTTTAGCATGATGCTTTCTGTGATGCTGGATGCCTTCAATGAGGATGGAAAATGACATCAAGGTCAGTTACCACAGTGAATTATTTAACTTGAAAAGGCTGCAATCCAAGACTAAAGTAAAGGGAGAGTTGGTGTATGACATTTTGTTCACAACCAACTGTGCACTTACTGCAGCCTCTAATTCTGAGGATCAATGAAGCATGACTCAGTTCTCTTCTGCTTGCATTTATTTTGGCACAATAACATCAAGAAAACAGAAATTTTTTACCAGCCAGCACCACATCATCCATACATTGATTATAGCAAATGGAGAAAGTTTGAATGCTATGGATATGTTCATTTATGTTGACACTATACTCCATGGGTGTATACACATTGATAATGAGATTGACATACTGACGACCAAACTGAAGGTCTACAGAGCAGTTGTGCTGATCTTATTGTTGTGAAACCTGGATACTGTACCAGGGCCAAGCCAGGAAACTGAATCACTTCCATTTGAATTGTCTTGAGAAGATTCTGAAGATCATATGGCAGGATAATCTACCAGACACTGAGGTCCTTCTGAATTGGCAAGCATTTAAATTGTCCCGCAGAGAGCAGAACTCTGATAGGACAGCCACATTATTCAAATGCTAAAAGTATATTTGCCTAAAAGATTGTTTTTCAGAGAATTCACACAAGGGAAACGCTCACATGGAAGTCATAAGAAATGATACAATGACACTCTCTCTGAAGACTATGGAAGCACTTGCAAGACATGAGAGACACAGAACCATCTAGTATGACATGTCCACATTAAAGAAAGTGTTCTGCTCTGTGAACAAAGCAGAATTGCAGTAGTTCCAAAGAAATGTGAGATGTACAAATTTTGAGACATCTCCATTCCAAATGTTCATATGGATGATTTGTGACTTATCTGTGATAGAGCCTTCCAAGCTCTGATCAACCATAGTCAGACACATTGTATCTTGACCCCAGCATAGTGATTCATTATGACCTTATTTGAGAATGAAGGATAATAATCAATATGGAAATATATTTTGCATTTTTTCATGTATAACCTATATCCAATTGCTTACAGTCTTGAGGGAAGAGGAAGAAAATTTTCAATCCCCCCAAAAAATTTGTAAATAAATGTCAAAAAGTGTCTTTAAGTATATAATTGCAAATAATAAAATATTATTTAAAAATTAAAAACAGATCAGACCAATTTAGAGGACTAAAAGAAACTATATTCACTTAAGAAAGGAGATGAACAAAAAAGAAAGGGAAAACAGTTGATATTTATGGTGTGAAAAAAAATGTGAGAGAGGCTTCAGACTACAAATATCCAAGGCTAGAAGAAAACCAATTTCTCTAAATGCATTTTCTCTTTCCTCTTTACTTCTATTCCTTTAAGACTTAGCAACACTAAAGGACCTACTAAACTTATGTCGTAGGATAAGAAGGAGGTCAGAGAGTATTTTGGGCATGTTACATGACACTTTCCTGAATACAGCTCCATAAATGTGAGAATATGCTGTCCTCTGAGCAACATTCCCCAAGTCTACTTTCTAATCCCTCCTAGGAACTGATTATAGATACAGTTCACTTTATAGATTTGCTCTACAATATACTTTCAATAAATGTCACTATGTAGTCAGGATATCAAACTAAAATTAAACCAGTCCCTCTGTAATATATTTCTGAATCTGGCAGCCTGATGTCTCCCATGATATGGAACAATATCTTTTGGCTATAATTAGAGCTACATTCAATAGAATAAAAGTTCTTCAATAATCAGAAAAGCATTTAAAAATATTTCTTATTTTTAACCATTGTTTAGCAAAAAATATTAGGTAAGTGAAAAAGGAAATTTAAAAAGATATAAAATATTAATACTGTGATGACTTTAATGAATATTTGTTAGTAATTATCACAGAAGGTTAAAGGTAGAAGAAACCAAAAGATGTGTGTCCATCCACACATTGTGATTTCTTCCATTACTTGTAGTTTGTGTATTTGTAGTAGAGGTATATAGATGACACAGCATATAGAGTTCTGGATCTTGGATTAGAAAGATGTGAGTTCAGATCTGAACTCAGAAAGCTAATTTAATGGTTCAACACTTGGCAAACCCCTTAATTTGTCCACCTTAGTTATCCTCACTTATAAAATGGGGGTAGTAAAAAAATACCTACCTTCCAGAGTTATTGTAAGGATAAAATAAGATACTATTTATAAAGCATTTTTGCAAACCTGAAAACATTATGTAAATACTAGTTATTATTAAATCATAACCACAAAAAGACATGCGATGAGGGAGACCATCATATTTTGACTTTATTATTGTTTGAGTCTGCATATAATAAATGAAGAAATAAAAACAATTTGAAATCTGCAAGACAAGCCAGACCCAACTAAGCATGCACAGAATTCCATACTAGAGGTGACTATTAAAACATTTAGGAATTAATTCTTTATATTTCTTGAAAAGATTAAGACTTCCAAAGATGGAGGAAATATGAATGGTCCTTGTCCAATATCAATAATTTTGATGGTTTGAGGGGTTGTTTTGACTTGTGATTTTACTAATAAATGGACCTCTCAGAAAGGTAACTTCCTTTATCATTGGAATCTGACACCTGTTCTTCTACCTCCTGTTTTGATCAGTTGCCTGAAACATGAAAAAGTTAAATGAATTGTTCAGAATTTCCTAGACAATATGTAACATACAAAAACAAGTTTGAGATCCACTATATATTATTCAATATCACTATTACTATTATTCATATAGTGTTTTAAGATTTTCAAAGAGTTTGCTGTTTTACTCTTATAACAATTCTTTGAAGTAAATGCTTCAGATATCCCCATTTCCATTTTTAAAATGAGGAAACTAAGTCTGAGAGAGAAACAGCAATTTAGTTAGGGTCACACAGATAGCAAGTGTCTGAATCAGAATTCAAATTCATTTTGTTACTATTTTATTCAGTGTTCTGCTATACTATGTACTATCTTCCCCAAATAATGGCAAAGGAAAAGACATCAGCAGCTTCTATGGTGCATCATTTCTCAAAAATCTTCACAGGAATTATCTATGCAGGCATAGCATATATGTTAAAGTAAAAGATAAGCAGGGAACAATGAGGCTTTTTTTGACAATTTTCTTCAATGGATTGTAAATGACAACTGAAGACAGGCAAAGCAAAAGTACTGATGTTTCTATTTTTAAGAAAGAATTTGACTTGCAAAAGACAAAAAAAACTTTTCATGAGCTTGATGATTGTCATATCTATTTCTGAATTATATGGAACTATACAACAGAGGTGACCGAGAGTATCAATTGACTTGGACAGATGCTTTCCCCTAATACAACATTTTGATGTTAAATTAGTATTAAAAGAATACATAGACTGTCAACTAATTATTTTTCCCTTATGTTATAGAAGATAGGGAATACAGTGACCAGTGTTTGACTCTGTAGCTTAGAGAAGGTATATCAAATGAACATTTAATTTGCTCAAGGCCTGCTATACAAGTCCAAACATAAATTAACAGCTGAGGGAAAAAAGAAAAAAAAAGAAATCAGCAATTCAAATAATTCATGTAATTCTACTCACCATTTGTTTGAATGAGTATATACCTCAGAATGTTCATTAGATATAAGATGAGAATCTATTTATGCCTTCAATTGGGTGATCTTAGTTCCCATATCTCTCTGATTTTGTGAGCATCTCAAGCCTATCAAGTAGAGGTAATGAGAGGGACAGACTGACTTGGCTTTCCCATTCATCTTTAAGGCCCCTGAAGTCATGTGACTTCCTCACATCCTTTTTTGCCTTTGGGTAAAGTAAAAACAAAGAAATTTTTGTGATTATATTGATATTTATGTGTGTAAACTTTTAAAGACTATTTCCCCCTAATGACTAGAATATTCTTTTCCTCCTAGCAAATTCTTTACGACTTTATTTTATTTTTTCTGAGTAGAAGTTCTGGTTTCTTCCTGTCTTCTGACTGAAAGTTTAGCTTATTAAAATGAAGAAAAAAAATGAAAAAAAAATACATTGTTATTTATTGGGTCACTGTTATTTTAAATGGAATTCACGTCGGACCAATCTGCTTTCTGAGACTATCTTTACTTAAAGAGACTATAATCCTTTTCCACTTACAAATGTTGAAGGATAATCCATTGTAATTTTGGAATGATTTAAGAGATTTCCATGAGTACTTTTGACTATATAGAAATTTTCTTCATTTTAAGAACCTTTCTCCATTTCCTGTACTCTAAGGTGCAAATCTACTAATATAAGGAATAAATGCTGTCAAATATTCAATCACACTTGTCACACTTAGCAACCACCATAAGAGAGTAACTGATAAGTTCTATCTGCCTACTTCTTTTTCCTGTCCTTTTATGGATAATACCATCATATGTTTTGTAGGTCCTGGATCCTCTTGGAAGTCTGACGAAATCTATGATTCCTTTCTCAAAAACATGTTTTAAAAGCATAAACTATATAAGATTATAAGCAAAACTAAATGTACTAAAAGTTTCCTCATCTGTAAAATGAGCTAGAGAAGGAAATGGCAAATCACTCCAGTATTTTTGCAAACAAAAAAACAAAAAACAAATGGGGTGGTGAAGAGTCTACACAACTGACCAAACAACAACTGAAATAGTTATTAAAATGTTTTGAAAACAACTTCATAAACCTCAGATTAAGAATCCCAGATGCAGAATTTGTAAGTTAGTCTCACCCAATTATGCTAGCTACAATCACCATCTTATAGATTACTCCCTTCTGTACATCAGTGATTGCATTTCATTGATTTGTTCAGGGCAAGGGGTGGTAATCTAACACTTTAAATTTGATATTAAAATGAATAAAGTAAATAATATCAATGAATCAAGTTACAGCATCCCTTGCATGAATTTTATCATAATTACCCTTATATACTTATACTCTTTATAAAAATGTCCATATATTCAATTTCTACCTTGGGCCACATGTTCAATGATTTGATCAACTTTCACTCCTTCATTTTTCAATCACAGAAAAACCTTCATGCAGGTCAATATTGGATTAGTTTAGGAACTCAGAATACTGCTTTGAAAACCTTTGTTTTCTCTCTGTGTTGACTGGATGTGATGTATTAATGCATTTCACTAAAGATCTGCAATACTACTGGATTTCTGTATATCCTTTCATCCTCAAGTGTAAAGTTTGTAGTTTGTGCCAACATAGCTGATATTTCTAAATCTAGAATGGAGAAGGAATCCCTTCTATCCTTTGCTTGATCAAGAACTCCCATCCCTATTTATAGTTGTGAAAATTGTATCCTTCCCTGTTCCTCTGATTCATTTATGATACAAATTTTATTCTGTATCCTCTAGATCTTCCTATTTCTACAATAAATATTTCCAGTTCTTTCATTTGAACTTCATAGGGCAAGGACCACAAGATCTTCACCATTGTAGTCTCTTGTTACCTCTTTGATTTCCCTCCCCAAATAATCAGTGCAAATGAAATCAACAATGTAAGTCAATCGAGAAACTTTAAGCATTATATAATTATTTATTATATTATATTATAATATATCATATTAACATTTATAATATATATAATTATATAATTATTAATTTATATTATTAAGCCAGGCAAAATCATGAAATTTGCTAGGATGAGTCTTGAAGGACCTTAAGTAATCACAATATTAGACTATCCAGGGGAGGTTAAGTTGAATTAAAGACTAAGAAGTAGAAGGACTGAGCACCAAAAAATCAAAACTAGCTAGCTAAATAGTATGGGAATAGCTATAGTTATAAGTATCTTAAATCAACATAGGTAAACAAAACCCAAAATAAGGGCATGATCAGGCAATAAAGTATCAGCACAAGTGGAAAAAAACAGGCTAGCATAGTTCTAAGGAATTAATTTAAATATGAATAATGTGGAACCAAGAAGACCTGGGCTCACATATCTAACCTTGTTCACATATAGTAATTCTGGACATTTTTTTGGGGGGGGGAGATGAGGTAATTGGGGTTAAGTGATTTGGCCAGGGGGCTGGATTTGAACTAAGGTCCTCTTGATTTCAGGGCTGGTCTCTATCTTCTAGGCCATCTAGATACTTCCTGGACAAATTATTTAAACTTTACAAACTTCAGTTTCTTCATCTATAAAGTGGAAATAATAATACCGATAGTATGTACTTCCAAGGGTGGTTATAAGGTATCATCATCATCATCATCTTCTTCCTAGTATTTATAGTTTGTAAAATACTTCACAAACATCATCTCACTTGATCCTCACAATAAGTTCCTATGCTAGAGTTATCATTATTATTATTTTAGAGATTTGGAAACTAAGTGGAGAGGTTAGATCATATGTTGTCTAGCTAATGCGTGTCTGAGGCAAGAAATTCCTGATTCCAAGACCCATGCTTATCATTATCACATAGCAATCTAATATGAGATAATGGATGTAAAGTTCTTTGCAAAGTATAAAATAATATAAAGATGTCAGTAATTACTTTTATTATTACTATTTATAGACAAAGTATATTCAGAGAAATTTCCTCTGATATTACCCCTCCCCAATCCTTGAAGATTTGCATTAATTTTGTCTTTTTTTGGTTCTTCTGCTTTTTAGTTCAGTACCTGGCACATAGTAAGTATTTAATAAATGTTGGTTAAATTTCTGGCTAATACAAAGTAATTTCAAGAAGGGAAAGTGTTAATAGCTAGGATTTAGTGAGAAAGAACCGAAAAGGACTAATGGAGGAGGTGCCAACCAAGTTGTACTTTGTGAGAAGTTAGAAATTTTAGAAGGTGGGAATAAGGAAGGAATACATTTCAGACAAGAATTATTTGTGCAAAGTTGTAGAAATGAGTGATAGAGATGAGTATATGGAGAACAGCTAACAGGCCATTTTGACTAGAAAATCAGTATATGAGGGGGAAAATAAGGAATAAATCTAGAAAAGTAGATGAGGTCCAAATTGAGTCTGGCATCTATCAGTATTATATAGAAAGGGGGGACAAAACAAAAAAATAGAAAAAAAAAGGCTAAAAATTGAACAATTTTGAAAATAAGCTAACTTCCTCTTAAAATCATCATCTTTTAGACCAAGTCAATACCCAGATGTCATTACCCTAAAAAATAGAGGGATGGAGATGGAATGAACATAGAGAAAAAAGATATCTGGATAGAATTAAGCTGACAGAAAGTAACCATTTCATTCAACTAATAGAAGTAGAAGCCAAGATGTAAAAGTGTTAAGGACTAAGTAGGATATGGAGGGAAAGAGTACTGTAAGTATAGTTGTTGTTCAGTTGTGTCTCCCTTTTCATGACCCAATTTAGGGTTTTCGTGACAAAGACACTGGAGTGATTTGTCATTTCCTTCTCAATCTCATTTTATGCATATGGAAACTGAGGCAAACAGGGTTAACTGACTAGCCCAAGGTCACACAGGTAGTAAATGTCTAAGACCAGATTTGAACTCAGGAAGATGTATCTTCTTAAGTCTGTGGCCTATACTCTATCTACTGTACCACTTAAGTCCATAAGTATGAACCCTCCTTGAATGAAAAAGAAAGAAAAGAAATAAGATAGGGAGATTGTAACATTATAAAGCTGCAAACTAGCTTTCCTAAGTTAGAAAAATGTGATTTAAAGCTTATCAGAGAGACGAGGCCAAGTCAATCAAATAGAAACCAGGAAAGTCACCTGCTGTCTGGTGGATATGCTGAAATCATCACCTTTAGAACCTTCAGACAAAGGAGTGCATAGTCACTACTCTCCTCCACAGCGATAGCTTGGAAATCAATTTTAATGGAAGTCTAATTAAGAGAACATCACAGTAATAAAGCACAGTGGTCACAAGGGCACGAACAAGCAATATTCTGGGCCAAGTAAAGAGGAATGAACAGATTTTCCAGAGACATCAGAGATAATAACAGCAGTTCTGAAATAGCCTGACTCCCAACCTTTAATTCTCAACTCATCTTAAGAGGCACAGCTGACATAGATATTGACTACAATGCATTAAAAAACACAAACAAACAATGAAGGGCAGTATATTGTGGCTATTCCTATTTGTCTTTTGAAGTCTGATTCACAAACAAATGGAGAATGCAAGTCTATTCTAGAACCAAATAGCTAAATACCCGTCTCCCTCAGAAACATTCAGCTACCAAGGACAGTTACTTTGCTGCTTGGATAGAGAGCAGATGATAGCTTTATATTGAAAAACTGCAAAGTTGTTTTTTTTTTAAATGCTCTGAGTGATGTAAAGTCTTCATGTAGAGAACTTTTGGAAAATGGGGATCACTAGGAATAAAGGTAAAATATATAGATAAACAGGCTCCTCCATGTGTTTGAAAACAAAGCTTATTTTTACAATAGGTATCTCCATCTGTTACTTTCTTCTCTGAGTTCAAATTTAGTTTTCTATTATGTCACAAATGGTAAGACATATTTATCATTATTGCTGCTATTAATTTTGTAGTTACTATTCATTCTCAGCATTTTGTTTTAATTCTTTTTAATTGAATGAGTAAAAAAAAGTCAGGATAAATCACCATCATCCTATCTCTTTAATGCTTACTATTTAGTGAACACCTTGGATTTGAACCAATATATTAGGATGCAGTCTCATCTTATATAGATTTGTTGAAAATAGTTGATGATGATGATGGTGACAAAATTTATTGATCTGGATCTGTAATTTCATCAGTTTCAACAATTTCTTTCTAGGACCACCTTCTTCTCTAAGAGAATATATGCTCTCTGAGGTCAGAGACTGTATCTTCAGCACCTACCACATTGCATGGTAAATTGTATTTAATTAATATCTGTTGATTGCAAATCAGCAATTACTATGCTAATTAGTATCTTTGACAGTTGGCTGGGACATTGAGAAGATATCTGACATATTCACAATCACACATCTATGTGCAAGAAGCAGACGAGCTCAGGAGTTATTGATTATGAGGTAAGTTCATTGGTAGCTATGCCACACTATTAATCAAGGATAATTTACATTGTGCTGATGATGTACATGCCTAATGAACTTCTAATCTGGCAGTGCAATTGACTTGATCAGAGGATTTTTTTGATTGGATGGAATCCTTGAGATTATATAGTTCAACCCTATCTCCTTTAAAAATGAGGACCACCAAGATCATGAAATGAAAGGTCTCACTAAGGTTATAGGATTTCAAGGAATATCACTAGTTTGGTAGATTAAAAAGATTATGCTACAATCAATTCAGTTTGGTATCCTGGTTTATTCCAGACTCCCTGATAAGGGAAATGCTGTATCAATCATTAAGTAAATAAATCAACAAGTATTTATTAAACACACATCATGAGCCACTTTTTACATTAGAAAGTAGTAATCTGAAAACTGAAATGCAGTAGCTCCCATTATTGGGGGAGGGGAGGTAGGGAATGTATATTCTATCAAAGGAGATAGAATGTACATAAATAGGCATATACAAGATATACTATTATCAGAAATTGGAGATCAGGAAAAAAAACTTCATGTAAGTAGAAATTGAACAATTTTTTGAAAGAAGCAAGGGAGTTCTAAATGGTAGTAATGAGGTGGGAATGCTTTGGCAGCAAAAGATACAGCAAGAGCAACGATATAGAAAATGGAGAAAGAATAGAAATATGGGAAGATTAGTGAGGCTAGTTTGGTTGCACCAGAAAATATAGAAAGGGGAGAAATACACAGTAAGGTTGAAAATATATAAATAATGTTGGAATTAGGTAGTGAATGGCTATAAAAGCAAAACAAAATATGTTACATTTTATTTTAGTGGTGACTAGGGGCCATTGAAGTTTATTGAGTAGGGGAGTGACATAATCAGATTCACATTTCAGGAAAATCATGGTAGCAAATGCAAATGAGAAGAAGGTCCTGACTGAAAACACCACAAGGTCTTCTTTCTTTTTAGTGTGGTTCTCAGTTTATCTCTAGGGAAAATTGTGAATTTTCATTAGAAGTCATTTAGAACTGTTTTAAATTTACTTTAGGCCAAACTGAGTTCAAGTCCATTTAAAATCTCTGAGAGTAGCCCTAAGTGTTGTTATTATTATTATTTACATATTATATTGGACCACTAATTTTGTTGTTGTTGGGAGCTCCCAGTGATGGACTCCCTCTAACAAGGCAAAACAGGCACTTCCTTTTTAACTTACCATCTTAGACAATTGCACTGGGATTTGACAAGTTCAGTGACTTGCTCAGAGTCAAGTAGTTGGCAGAGATGGGACTTAGAACAAATGCTCTTATTGCAAAGCCAACTCTCTCTGTATTGTGCCACACTGCATCTTACTAGATTTGCATATTGTTGTTGATTGTTGTTTAGTCATTTCAGTCATGTCCAATTTTCTGTGTCATCATTTAGGAGTTTCTCAGCAATGACACTTCTTCATTTCCTTCTTCAGTTCATTTTATAGGTGAGAACACTATAGCAAATAAGGTTAAGTGACTTGTCCAGGGTCACAGAGCTAGTAAGTGTCTTGGGCAAGATCTGAATTCAAGAAGTTGAGTCTTTCAAACTTAAATCCTGATGCTCTGTGCCACTTAGCTACCCCAGATTTATATAGAGAGAGCCTTATCTACAATAAGTGTACAGCATCAATGATATGTCTTATTCTAATTTTATAGTTTGGAAAAAATATTTTAAAAATTGGGAAATACTGTATATACATAGTTCTTTACCCACAAGTCTATAAGATAGATGACTATCCTTATTTTATAGATCATAAAACTGGAGTCCAGAGAGGTTGTGATTTGTCCTGCACATCCAGAACTGAGAATCACAGGAGGGAAAGGAGCCTCTGGACATCCAAACTGATTTGAAACAGAATGAGAATCCCATTAATACAGTAACCAACAAGTTGTATGTGACCTTTGCCTGAAGACTTCTAATCGGGGAAATCCACTGTTTTCTAAGGCAGCCCATTCTATTTTGAGGCAGCTTGAATTGTTAGGAAGTTTTCCTTACAGCAAATGTTATCTCTTTAAAACTTTTACCCATTGTTCCCAGTTCTGCCTGCCAGGAATAAATAAAACAAGCTCAATTCCTCTTGCATGGGACAGAGCTTCAAATACTTAAACAGCTATCATATATTTTATAAGTATTCTTTGCTTCTGGCTAACCAGTCCCTTCAATAAATCCTTATATGACATTAATTAAAGCCCTTTTACCATCCAGATTTTGTTCTCTAAGCTTATCAATGTCTTGTCTAAAATGTAGCACCTAGAATTGAGCACAATACTCTACAGTACCAGACCAGACTAAGTGGCACAATAATACTACCAGCCACTTAGTGCTGGATACTCTTCTTTAGTGCATCTTAAGAGTACTGGGATTTTACATAATACTGTCAACTCATCCTGAGCTTGAATGCCACCAAAACCCTCCTCTGTTGTTCATGCCAGCTTTTATTTACCCACATTAACGTCACCATCTTCTACTCATGAAGTTGGCTTTTTTACTCTGAATATAAGACTTTACCATTAAATTTAAATTTACTTCAGCCTGGGTCCTCGTATTCCTAATGAACAACAATTACAATAAAAACAATGATTGTGATATAAGAAATGACAAGCAAGGTAGTTTCAGAAAAACCTCGAGAGACATATATAAACTAAGGCAAGGTGAAGTAACATAGTAAAATAGCAAGATGATTGCACATGAAATTGTAAATCTATTATATACAACTTGCTCTTACTTTTAAATATAATAAATATTTTTATACTAAATATATATAATAAATATTTTAAATATAATAAAATTATCATATATATTTTTCTTTTTTCCTTTTTTCCCATCCCATTAAGAGAAGACTATACATAATAACAGCAATATTGTAAAAATTATCAACTGTGAAAGACTTAGCTACATGTTGACCATGACAACAATCTAAGACAATTTCAAAGGAGCTATTTTTATCCATTTCCAGAGACAGAATTGATAAACTTTGAGTGTAGATTAAAGCATACTTTTTCCTTTTTATATTTCTTCTATGTGTGTATGTATATTTTCTTTTGCAACATGGCTAATATAGAAATATTTTTACATGTTTTCACATATATAATTGATATTGTGCCACTAGGTTTCTCAAGAAAAAAGCAAGAGTTTAGGATAGAATTTAAAACTCAATTTAAAAAAAAATATAATGTTAAAATTTTAAAACATAATTGGGGAATATTTAATGAAATAAATAAAAAATGTATTTATTTGAAAACACAACAACATTAAATACAACAGTGCCAAGCACAGATTTCTAAGGCTCTCTAGTGGAGACTTTCTTCTAAGATGATATTTAACCATTAATTACTACACTTTGGGCCTACTCATTCAGCTTGACCTGATTCTAACTGTATGTTATGTAGACTATACCTTTCTTATTTCACCACAAAAATAGCATTGGAATCTTTATCATATGTTTAATAACATCTAATTTAATTGTACCTACCATAACTCTGTAAAAATTCAGATCTTTTGACTCCAAATAGATTACTGAAAGTAGTCTATGCACTCTAAATATGATTGTTGACTCTTGAATAATCTACATTTCCAAAATGGATTTGAAGAATATTTGATTTCCTAGGCATATTTTTAATGTTTATTTGTTTTCAGAAACTGAAATGCAATAAGGTGTAATGGAAAGATTACTAGCCTTCTAGTCAGGTAGGACCTAACTACTTCAGACACTTAGATTTTATATAGGCCTATAGAAAATCACAAGCACTCTGACTTTCAATTTTCTTGATGATAAAATGGGAATATAATGCCTACAGTACATATCTGCAGGATTGTTTTGAGAATTAAATGAAAAATAAAAATGCTATGCAAACTTTACTACACCACATAAATGATGCTTGGTATTTTTAGCCTTAACAAATTGGGAAATCTTTGCATTTTCCATGTTCTGGACAGAAATGTTTACTTGATAGGATAATTTGTTCTTTAAACATTACATGAAAAAGAAATAAACACACAATGTGTCTAAAAATTCAATTTTATTTTTGATTTATTGAATAAAACAAACATTTCCAAAACATAGTATAATAAAAAGATGATTGCACATGAAATTGCAAATCTATTATATTCAACTTGCTATTAGTTTTTAATATATAATAAAATCATTATATATATTTCCCTTTTTCATTTTTCCCATCCTCCTCATTCTAGCAATGGTTATAATTAGACACAAGTATTTGGGTGTTTGCATGCATGCATGAGTGTGTGTGTGTGTGTTTGTGTGTGTGTATGTGTATGAGAGAGAGAAAAAGAGAGAGAGAGAGAAATAATTTTATACATCTATTTAACAGTTCTTTCTCTGGATGCAGATGGCATCTTCTTTCATATGTCCTTGATAGTTAATTTGGGTATTTAGAATAGTCAATATGGCCTAATGACTCAAAGTTGTTCTTGTTGTTACTGTATACAGTGTTCTCTTGGTTTTGCTCATTTTGCTCTTCATTACATGAAAATTAGTTCATGATTTTTCTTTTTTTTTTTTTTTTTTGCTGAGGCAATTGGGGTTAAGTGACTTGCCCAGGGTCACACAGCTAGGAAGTGTTAAGTGTCTGAGGCCAGATTTGAACTCAGGTCCTCCTGACTTCAAGGCTGGTGCTCTATCCACTGTGCCCTAGCTGCCCCCCATGATTTTTCTAAGATCATCAAGCTCATCATTTCTTATAGCACAATAATATTCTATCACAATCATATGCAATAACTTCTTTAGCCATTCTCCAAAAGATGGGTATCCCTGAAATTTCCAGTTTTTTGACATCACAAATAATTGCTATAAACATTTTAGAACATATAGATTCTGGGGCAGCTAATTGGCACAGTGATTAGAGCACCAGCCCTGAAGTCAGGAGGACCTGAGTTCAAATCTGGTCTCAGGCACTTCCTAGCTGTGTGACCCTGGGCAAGTCACTTAACCCCAATTGCCTCAGCAAAAAAGCATTAAAAAAAAGAACATATAGGTTCTTTGTCTTTTTCCCTAATCATCTTTGGAAATAGTCATCTCCAGTCATCCAGATCTATATCTTGTCCATGAACTAGGTGACTCTGAAGGAGAAAGTGAGGCTGGTGTCTTTGTATAGCCTACCTTCTCTTAAATTCAATTTATTTGCACATCATAGCATCATCTCCTTAATATCATAGTCCTCTTCAAGACTGAAGGATAAACAAACTCTGTGAGTAGAACTCCCCAATGAAAACTCAACTAAATGGTCCGTTGAACAACACTGTTGAACAATAACCTCTCTCTCTCTCTCTCTCTCTCTCTCTCTCTCTCTCTCTCTCTCTCTCTTCTCTCTCTCTCTCTCTCTCTTTCTCTCTCTGCCTCTGTTTCTCTTTCTGTCTTTGTCTCTGTCTCTGCCTCTCTCTGTCTCTCTTCCTCTCTCTCTCTGCCTCTCTCTTTCTCTCTGTCTCTGTCTCTCTCTGTCTCTATGTTTCTTTTTCTGTCTCTGTCTCTTTCTCTCTGTCTCTCTCTCTGTGTCTCTCTTTCTCTGTCTCTCTCTTTATCTCTCCATATAGTATCTAGCCAAAGGAATGTAGAAACCTCCCAAAATCTTGGGACTTACCAGCTAGATTTCTTTCTTAAAGACCATGTCTTCAACTCATCACTCTGGCTCTCTTTGACTGATCAGCAATAAGCCCAAAGTCAAGGCCCAGTTAGTCATTGTTTAAATCCACGTGAATGTAAATAATTTATGTAAATAGCAACTGGTTTTTCTTTTAGCCAGAAATCTAGAGTGTCTTTTCCTCCCAAATTGGATTTTTTTTTAACTAGGTAAAAGAGGCTATTAAAGAATAACCTCAATTCTTAATTGTCTTAATGGGCTTTAGCTGGGTAAATCTGAGATCTCTTAAAAGATATCAGCTTAAAAAGGCCAAGGTCTCTAGTTGCATCCAGGGCTCCGTCCAATTGTCTTGATCAATATCTTGCCACAGAACCCAAAAAGCTCTGAAGTAGAAGATAAGGCTAAAGACTGCACAGACAGACCACTCTCACTCAAATCCAACTCACTTACATGTCATGGCATCACTTCCCTAGTTTCATGACTCTCTTTGAGAAGGAAGGACAAAGAACAATAACAATAAGTAGTGGTATCACTATGGCCTATTACATTTGTAGCTGTGTAGAGAATGGACTGGAGAAGGGAGAGAATGAAGGAAGAGAGACCAATTATGATGTTATTATAATAGTGCAGGCAAGAGGCAAGAACGTGATCATCATGTGAGTGAAAAAAAAAAGGTAGTCTGTTTGAAGGTAGCATCCATGAGATTTGGGAATTGGTTAGATATTGAAGGGGAGAAGGGGAATGAAGAAGTATGAGGAGTAGATTGCCCTGAGGTTGAGAATTCCTGATGATTAGCAATGTGGTGGTACCTTTAGCAAAAACAAAAAACAGTAGTGATGGGGTGAATAGTACTTAGCAAAAGGCTAAGTCCCTGGTAACAACCTAATGTATAGGTGAACCCCAGGGAGGGATACTGACAGAATTATCTTGTCTCTAAGAGGGTCTTTGTGGAATTTCTTTTTTAAAAAAAAAAACATTTATTTAAAATTTAAAAGCAAAGTAAAAAAAAATAAAAGAAGAAAGGCAGAAAAAGGAAGGGAAAAAAGACATTGTTATATGCCTAGAAGAACATCAGGGCGGATTCAAAATGTGCAACAAATTTCTATTTCTAGAAAATATGTACAATAATAGGAGACATGATTTTCATGACTGTTCATCTTTGCTGCCTTGTACCTTCCTTCTTTGGTTCTCTGATGTACATTTTAAAATTTATTCTTTTTTCCCCTTTCATGCTCTTCCATGTCCCCCAAGTAGTCTACAGTTAAGCACAACCGTATTTATGACCCACATGCATACATGTATCTATATGCACACATGGATACAACTATATATTGCTAGGTTATGAATTTGCTTCTACATAATGGCTTGCTCCCACAACAACACATACCAGACTGTATGAAAATGTTTAATAACAATGAATATAATAACAATGAATTATAAAAAAAGAAAAATAAGAACTGACAGTTCTTACAACAAAAGCACTTAATGCATCCTATGATTAATATAACTACTACAATACAAAAAGATATATAGACTAGAGGAGGAAAGAAGAAAGAATACATCACTGATATGGGGAAACACCAAATTTGCAGACCTCTGACTGGGAAATCCCAGATGACAGCCCTGTAAGTCCCAACCAGGTGGGTCTCAGGCAGAGCATCCTCTCCATGGGTGAGATTCCCATTTGGGTATTAATCTATCATGACTTAAATATCATGAGCTTAAATACCAAGAGAACAAAGGCTACTAAATGCCAGCAGTACTGACTTCACTTTCTTGAGGGAATCCAGAAGGGGGGTCACCAGAGTCTGTCAAGAGTGACTAGTTCCAGCATATAGATAATGCATCCTTGGAGGATTTGGCCAGAACCCACCCAGGATAGTGTTCTTTTAACTATTTTTGTTCCCAAGGTATTCAGCAGCTGCAAAACAGGGGTGAGTAATAGTTCACTGTGTTGTAATTATGCCATGAACATGGAGGGAAACCGAGGGTCAGGGCCTATGTAATCTTATCCTTATATCTATATCTTTCATACACACACACACACACACACACACACATACATACATATATATATGTAATATATATATATATGGGAATAACTTAATCATTCAGGTGTGTATAGAAATTTATCTAACTTTATAAAGAAGTAGGAAGAGGAAGAGTAAAGAAAAGACAAGGGCAGGATACAAGGAATAGAACAGCTTGCATTCCTATTAAAAAACACAAGAGAGCATAGGGATAAAGGGAGCTTTCCTTAAAGTAATAAGTAGTATCAGATCTAAAATTAAGCATTATTTGTAATGGAGAGAAGCTGGATGCATTCCCAATAAGATCAGAGGTGAAACAAGTAAGCCCATTATCATCACTATTATTACATTGTTCTAAAAATGGTGGCTTTAGCAATAAGAAAAGAAAATTAAAGAAATTAGAACAAGCAATGAGGAAATAAAAGTATCATTTTTTGCAAATGATATGATGATATACTTAGGTAACCCTAGAAAATTACCCAAAAACTTACTGGAAACAATTTACAGCTTTAGCAAAGTTACAGGATATAAAATAAACCCACACAAATCCTAAGTTTTTCTTATATATTATTGACAAAGCTCATCAGCAAGAGATGGAGAAATTCCAATTAAAATTATTATAGACAAAATAAAATACTTGGGGATCTAACTGCCAAGACAAACCCAAGAACTATATGAACACAATTACAAAACACTTCTTACACAAATAAAATAAGATCTAAACAATTGGAAAAGTATCAATTACTCATGGGTAAGCTGAGGTAATATAATAAAAATGACAATTCTGCCTAAATTGATCTATTTTTTCAATGCCATATCAATCAAACTGCCAAAAAATTAGTTTATACAACTAGAAAAAATAATAACAAAATTAAACTGGGAGAACAAAAGGTCAAGAATATCAAGGGAATAAATGAAAAAAATATATAAGGATGGTGGCTTAGCAGTACCAAACCTAAAACTATATTATAAAACAGCAGTCATCAAAATTCTTTGAGTGGGGGATCAGTGGATCACTTCTTTTTTTCCTGTTTTTTTTAAATCTCTTCTATGGTTTTTGCCTTTTGCTCTTATTTTTCTCTTTCAACATGATTCATAAAGTGATGTGTATTAAAATTAAAAATAAATAAATTTACTAGGAAAAAAAAGACTCTGTATCTCCTTTTCTCCTTGGTTGCATCCCTTCACAATACTATCATCCCTAATTCCCTCTTCTCACTAGGTTTGTTTCCTCAAAGCTTCAGCCACAAATGATGGCCAACACTGGATACTATCCTATTTCTGAACTTGAGAGGCTGTTTCCACCAGCCTCTGGTCCTTCAAGCTCATCATCCCCTCAACTGTGAACCATAAGGCAGAAATAATTCATCCCCATTCCCAGCAGGAAACAGCTTGAGATAGCAAGACCATTGCCCTGTACCCCAAAAAGATTATCTTGTCTCTTTGTGGGCCTCTGTGGAATTTCTTTCACTGACAGAATTATCTTGTCCCTAAATCAACTCATTGAATATTTTGTATTGATAGGATTATTTTAAACTGGTGCCCACAGTTACTGCATACAATCAGGAGGTCAACCTATAGATAGATGCCAATTCCAGAGGATATTTTGTATAAGCATTCCTTAATCACCAGTTGATTTACTGAGGCAAGCAACTAGCATAGTTAGCATACCTTCCTTTGAGTCCTTTCTTATCAAAGGTCCTATCTTACCTATTCCAAGTTGCAGATTTATTAGGAACTTTGCCTGCCATATGGCATCATAATAAAGTTTTTTGCCCCTTGATTTAAATTTGGCTTGAGCTTGTGAATTCTTTATGAACAACTCCCCACCTTCATGACTTCTACTATTTCATCAATAGGAACTAGGATTTGTTTCATAAGGCAGGAAAAATTCCATTTTAAGATATTGAGATTGTGATAACCTTTTATAGTTTTCAAAGCTTTACATCTATTATTTCATTTTATCATATATCTGGAAGGTATATTATCTCTCTCACTATCATCTCCATTTTGCAAATGCCAAAATGAAGATGAGAGTGGATAAATGGTATTCCTGGTACCATACAGGTAGTGTCTGAGGCAGGATTTGAAGGCAGGTATTCTTGTCATCATGTTTAACATACTAACCATTTTCCCAACTAGTTATCCCGATAAGATATGGAGAGAGAAAGTGGGAGATGAGGTATGCTCAAAAGAAATTTGTCAATGATTAGATGTCAGGAGAAAGATGAGATCTCTTCATCCTAGATTTGGGAGGCATCTTTACAGAAAGAATGATTGATACCAGTATAGTCACGAACTCTGTCCAACCACAAAGTTTAGAAGAATTTTGATCTTTCAAATCATTATGCAATGTGTTCAGTATTTAAATAAATGAAAATTTTGTTTTATTTTCCTTAGATACTTGACCCTTTAGCTCATTATTAAAGATATCTACAATCATACAGATTTTAGTGTGTAAGTCACATCCCTATTTCAATGCTTCACCAGTGGCAGTATGGGGAGTTCTATCATAATCAATGATCCAATTTAGGAGGTGGTATTGAACTCCAACTATGAGAAAACTGCCTGTCACTTTGTGTAAATAGTGGAAAGACAGATACAATTTCATTTAGCACTGCATAATATTGAGTAACTATTTTAGGCAACACGGTGAGAAATAGTTGAATGCTCACAAAATCATCTTTAAAGTTAGAAAAGGCTGCTCATCATTTACATACTATTTTTTCTTTGAGAAAAATTGATCTTAAAAAATTTCCACTGCACTCTGTATCTCAATTCCTCCCAAAAAGCTTATTCTATCAGTATAGGACTTGCAGTGTAATGAAATATACACTATAATTCCATATATGATCTTTAAATTGATAAAAACAATTACAAGAATGATTTTTCTGTTGATAGATTTTCAGTAATATTGAGAAAAGGTGGGGCAGGGATTCTCTTATCTTTAGAGGTTACATTGGTCAGTCTGTTTCTTTGGTTAATATTAATATTTTCATTAATGGTCAGACTTCATTCATAGATGCAAAGCTATTAAGAAAACTTAAGTGAAGCAGAATTGGTTATTGTCAATGATTGTATCTCTCTGCCTTTCCGCCACCCTTTATTTTTTTCTAATTTTGTCCTTGAGGATATGCATGATTGTATTGGGTTACAAATTTCCCTGAAAATCAATGTCCTTTCTAGACTTTAGAAAAAACTTTTTTCTATTTCCCTTGAGTAAGAGTGTTGTTTATTCATGGGAACTTAGCCCATTCAATGTCCTATTGTCATTTCCTAAGAATATTTCTTTTTTTTATTAAAGCTTTTTATTTCTATAACATATGTTTGAGTAGTTCCCCAACAATGATCTTTACAAAGCTTTACATTACATATTTTACCCCCAGTCCCCTCCCTTCCCCTAGATGGCAGGAAGTCCACTACATGTTAATAATGTTGAAATGCTTGAGAAGTTATGCAAGAAACATCCTATCTACAAGAAAAAAAAAAGAATCAGAGAAAGGCAACACAATGCAAGCAAATGTCAATAGAGATCATGAAAATGTTAAGTTGTGGACCATATTTCATTTCCCTCTCTCTGGGTGTATATGGTTTTCTTCAGTGAACAATTGGAACTGGTTTGAGACAATTCTTTGTTGCAGAGAGCCATGTCCATCAGAATTGATCATCATGTAATACTGTTGTTGCTGTGTATGATGATCTCCTGGTTCTGCTCGTTTCACTCAGCATCAGTTCATGCAAGTCCCTCCAGGCCTCTCTGAAATCGTCCTGCTGATCGTTTCTTACAGAGCAATAATATTCCATAATATTCATATACCATAATTTATTCAGCCACTCTCCAATTGATGGGCATCCCTTCAGTTTCCAGTTTCTAGCCACTACAAAAAGGGCTGCCACAAACATTCTTGCACATGTGGGGCCCTTTCCCTCCTCTAAGATCTCTTTGGGATATAGGTCCAGTAGAAACACTGCTGGGTCAAAGGGTATGCACAGTTTGACAACTTTTTGAGTATAGCTCCAAATTGCTCTCCAGAATGGTTGGATCCGTTCACAGTTCCACCAACAATGTATTAGTGTCCCAGTTTTCCCACATCCCCTCCAACATTCATCGTTATCTTTTCCTGTCATTTTAGCCAATCTGACAGGTGTGTAGTGGTACCTCAGAGTTGTCTTAATTTGCATTTCTCTGATCAATAGTGATTTGGAGCAACTTTTCATATGACTAGAGATGGTTTTAATTTCATCATCTGAAAATTGTCTGTTCATATCCCTTGACCACTTATCTATTGAAGAGTGGCTTGAATTCTTATATATATGAGACAATTCTCTATATATTTTAGAAATGAGGCCTTTATCAGAACCATTAAATGTAAAGATGATTTCCCAGTTTGATGCTTCCCTCCTAATCTTGTCTGCATTTGTTTTGTCTGTACAGAAACTTTTTAACTTAATATAATCAAAATTATCCATCTGGTGTTCAATTAGGAGTTCCAGGTCTTCTTTGGACATAAATTTATTCTATCTCCACAGGTCTGAGAGATAAACTATATTACGTTCCTCTAACTTGCTTACAAAGTCCCTCTTTATATCTAGATCATGAACCCATTTAGATCTTATCTTGGTATGTGGTGTTAGGCATGGATCAAGCCCTAATTTCTTCCACACTAGTTTCCAATTTTCCCAGCAGTTTTTGCCAAATAGTGAGTATTTATCCCAAAGGCTGGGGTCTTTGGGTTTATCGAATACTAGATTGTTAAGGTTCTTGCCTAGATTGTCCTGATATCCTATCCTATGCCACTGATCGACTGCTCTATTTCTTAGCCAGTACCAAATGGTTTTGATGACCGCTGCTTTATAATATAGTTTTAGATCTGGTAGAGCAAGGCCACCTTCATCTGCCTTTTTTTTCATTAATCCCCTTGAAATCCTTGACCTTTTGTTCTTCCAAATGAACTTTGCTACTATTTTGTCTAGATCTGTAAAATAATTTCTTGGGAGTTTGATTGGTATGGCACTAAATAAGTAGATTAGTTTGGGTAGTATTGTCATTTTTATTATGTTCGCTCTGCCTACCCATGAGCACTTAATATTTTTCCAATTGATTAGGTCTGATTTTATTTGTGTGGAAAGTGTTTTGTAATTTAGTTTGTATAGTTTCTGACTTTTCCTTGGCAGATAGATTCCCAAATATTTTATCCTATCATCTGCTATTTGGAATGGAATTTCTTTTTGTATCTATTGCTGCTGAACTTTGTTGGTAATATATAAAAATGCTGATGATTTATGTGGATTAATTTTGAATCCTGCCACTTTGCTGAAGTTGTGAATTGTTTCTAGTAGTTTTTTAGTTGAGTCTCTAGGGTTCTCTAAGTATACCATCATGTCATCTGCAAAGAGTGATAATTTGGTTTTTTCATTACCTACTCTGATTCCTTTTATCTCTCTTTCTTCTCTTATTGCTAAAGCTAACATTTCTAATACAATATTAAATAGTAATGGTGACAGTGGGCAGCCTTGTTTCAGTCCTGATCTGACTGGGAATGGTTTTAGTTTGTCTCCATTACATATGATACTTGCTGATGGTTTTAAATAGATGCTACTGATCATTTTAAGAAAAAGCCCATTTATTCCTATACTCTCTAGTGTTTTTAATAGGAAAGGGTATTGGATTTTATCAAAGGCTTTTTCTGCATCTATGGAGATAATCATATGGTTTTTGTTAGTTTGGTTATTAATATAATTAATTATGCTGATAGTTTTCCTAATATTGAACCAGCCCTGCATCCCTGGTATAAATCCTACTTGGTCATAGTGTACTCTCCTGGGGATGACTTTCTGTAATCTTATTGCTAATATCTTATTTAAAATTTTTGCATCAATATTCATTAGGGA